>JAMZAV010004413.1:0-54270 GCA_024449915.1 Sweltsa coloradensis
ATCATAGGCAACGTTAAAAGTTTTTATAAAGAGTATATGATTTGTTACCGCGATCGGCAAAAATACCCGTTTTTCAGCCAAGTTGGCCTTTGATAAAAGTGTCTCATAACATACAGTGAGTGTATGTGATTTGTTATCGCGATTCTTCACTTCTTCTTTCTTCAGCCTAGTAAGGCATACGATAAATAAAGAAAATAATCCGCATTTAGAATCTACCCACTCAGTCACATAACTGATTTTAGTAGGGGACAATAAACCAAAGCGTCCAAGCCAACCCTGTACGCCCCGACGCAATGGACGAGTGAGCGATAACCAACTAAAGATCGATATTTTTATGAGAAATATAACAATCAAAAGTATGGACAGAGCGAACATCCGTGGATCAACGCCAGTCAACAAGGCTGATTCAAAACAACTTCAAATTTGTTTTCTTGTTCAAGAAAAATATCCGTTTTCTTCTGCCAAGTTAGGCCAACGATAAAAGTGTTTCATACAGTGATTGTATGTGATTTGTTGTCGCGATTCTTCTCTTTCTTCTTTCTTCAGCCTAGATAGGCCTACGTTAAAAGTTTTTTATACAGTAGTTTTATGTGATTTGTTTATCGCGATCGGGACAAATACCCGTTTTCTTCAGCCAAGTTGGCCTTCGATAAAAGTGTCTCATACAGTGATTGTATGTAATTTGTTATCGCGATTCTTCTCTTTCTTCTTTCTTCAGAATAGTAAGGTCAACGTTAAAAGTGTTTAATACAGTAAGTTGTATGTGATTTGTTATCGCGATCGGGAAAAGTACCAGTTTTCTTTAGCCAAGCTAGGTCTACGATAGAAAAAAACGCATTTAGAGTCTACACACTCAGTCACATAACTGATTTTCTGTGGAAGACAATAAACCAAAAGAACCAAGCCAACCCTGTATGCCCCGACGCTTTTGACGAATGAGCGATAACCAACCAACGATTGATATTTCTTATTAGGAAATGTCACAATCAATGGTATGGACTGTGCGAACATCCGTGGATAAACGCCAGAATAAACAAGGCCGATTCAGAACAACTTAAAATTTAATGTGAGCCTCGTTGCAAGAACGGCTCTAAAGTCACCGTTTACAAAATCCTAAGTCAAGAATTGATGGAATTTATTCCAAATAAGAAGATAAAAACTACTGACTGTAGCCGGGATCGAACCCTGGATCTTCTGCATTGGAAGCAGATACGCTAACACAAGACTTACGAGCCACACAAAAGAAAAGGGTTTATACAGAAAGTGAATGTGATTTGTTATCGTGCACGTGTAAAGTACTCGTTTCTTCAGCCTGGTTGACCTACGATAAAAGTGTCTCACACAGTGATTGTATGAAATTTGTTATCGCGATTCTCTCTTCTTCTTTCTCAGCTAGTAAGGCCTACGATAAATAAATAAAAACATCTGCATTAAGGGTCTATCCATTCAGTCAAATAAACTGATTTTTAGTAGGGGACAATAAACCAAGCGTCCAAGCCAACCCATGTAGGCCCGAAGCAATGGACGAAGTGAGCGATAACCAACCAAAGATCGATATTTTCATTAGGAAATATAACAATCAATGGTATGGACAGAGCGAACATACGTGGTTCAACGACAATCAACAAGGCTGAAATTTGTAATCGCGTTTAAGAAAACCCGTTTTCTTCAGCCAAGTTTAGGCCAACGTATTAAAGTGTTTCATACAGTGATTGTATGTGATTTGTTTGGTTGCGCGATTCTCACTTTTTTCTTTCTTCAGCTAGATAGGCCAACGATAAAAGTGTTTCATACAGTGATTGTATGTGATTTGTTGTCGCGATTCTTCACTTTTTCTTTCTTCAGCGAGTTAGACTACGATAAAAGTGTTATACAGGGGTGTGGGTAACTCAATGGCCACGGAGCAATCGTAGTGATTACTAGTCTATAGGTCTGTGATAGTTGTCTTATTTAAGGCGATAGTATGCCTACTTGACACTGACACTGTCTTGACAAATAATCGGGCCCTACTTTAATAGATCTTTGACTTCCCGGGTACTAGGTTGGCTGTTACCGCTCAGTTCGGTAACTCACACCGACTGCTTCTTTGTCGCTTTTTACGGTGAACCGTGCTGGAATGTTCTGGGCCAATTCTACCCCGGGCCCAGACGGGTAGGGTAAGTACCTAGAAAGATTGCAATGTACTCACTCAGGGGACACCGTGCCGTAACGCTAGTCTCTTCTTCCTCCAGTCACAGATAATCCTCTTTTTCAGGTCGGCTCGCGTCAGCCCCTGGATGTCTCGGAAAGCCTCAGAGAGTCTCAGAGAGTTCGCAAGGCCAGACGGACACCTATTGAAAAAAGACGACCGAATTTAGAGTATTTCGGTACTTAACGTAGCATACACACACGTTATTCGTACCGTAGACTATCAAATTTCCCCCACCATATAGGCCTACATACCTCTTAACCCTACTATATGTGACAGTGTAAATCAAAGGTATCCTAGGCCCAAATCTGTACACTTATTGTTTGTACTTATTGGGTGGACTTATACTAATGTGAGGTAGGGGAGCTAGCCTACCTTTTGAGATACTCTATTTATAGACAAAAGTCAATTCGTGCTGGTATAAATCCACCTTACCGGTTTTTTAATCAAATAGAGCTACAGTGCACGATGTGATTGTAGGCTGTTGGACATACTTCAATCAGCCCTGTCGCAGAATTATTGCATAGCAGTTTCCAAGATTTTATTTCATACTTAAAAAACCCAACGAATATAATACCCATTGAAACGTTTAAACCACACGAGTTTTATGGTTCCCTCTACAGGAATGTTTCTCTCTGTCTGTCACAAGTGAATCTTAAAAAAACTAAAAAGTTTTGACATATTTTGACGGGAGATGACAGGGGGTGTCATGGAAATAAAACAATGCGCGGTTGGCTTAGGTCAGTGCCACCCTATATTGTTGAATGAAACACACAAAGAGATTAAAGCTTGCGTAGGCAGAAGCGCAATTATTTAAAGTTCTTTGGACCAAAGTCGACTCGTTCACTGGTCGGAGTGCCCAAGAGTGCCTGCCTTGGTTGAAACCAGAGTCGAAAAAGAAGTTTTCCCGGAAACTCTTTATTCGACTCTGGTTGAAACCAAATGCGAGCGCATGTTTGCCAAAAATGGATTTTAATTTTAGGAGTAAGCTGGTCTAAATTTTTTTAAAAATGCAATATTTAACTCTGATAATACCCCCGGTCGGGATGGATTTTTTAACTACCTACTCGATTGTATTAAATATAAAATATTTAATAGCAGAGGTTTAATTTCATAGTTAAAAAACTCCGAAAAATGCGTAAATCCATTTCAAGGATACCGAAATGCGAGTTACGTAGGCCTACGGCTTACCATCAAAATAAAGTCCGTTTTTGGTTAACTCTTCTTGTGGATCCGGGTCCTGACGAGGGTCAAACCGGGTCGAACTGATGTGTACTCTACAACGGCCAACTTCATAAACAAATTGTAAAATTGGGCTTCATTTGCGGGACATAAATAAAAAAGTATCGCCAGAAATAATTAATTAAACGGCGTGAGTATCATATTTTCGCTTCTCTTAAGACGAGTGTTTGATTGATTGATTGATGATCTTACTTGGGAAAATCATAAGCTGATCAGAACCAGCCATGGGTAGGGGGAGAAAGCGTGGGGTGTTCTCACGCGTGGTCGTCATCGTCTTTGTCATCGTTCATGCTGTCATGATCGTCGTCGTCGTGGGGTAGTCAAGGGGCAAAAGGGGGTAGGCCCTACACGACTTCCAGAGCTCGCCTCTAGTTTGAGAAGTACTTTCCGTTTTCTTGCTAGCTGTTGTTTGCGATATGGACTTTATCTCTGTCCTCGCCTTTTACGAAAAGCAGAGACATGCTCTGGGCCAAATTTTAACCCGGGCCCAGACGGAGGTGACAATAAATGCTAAGTTTTATAGCAAGCAGCTAGACCCCGCTTATATTAGTAGGCCTATAGCATAATATAATATAACGCAGAGTTGTTAGATTATACGCTCGTAAAGTGTCTCGTGTAAGCGGACGCCGGTTGCAACGACAGCTGTGTTTTTCAACCAGGTAAACTACCCGCGTCAAACGCAGATAATAAGTAAACACTATCTCGTTTGCCGGGGGCCATTGACCTTCGATGAGGGTGAGAACCCCATCCAGTTTAAGCATATTGAAAATAATTAAGAGGACTTATAAATAAAATAAATTCTTATTTAGAGTTAACCCACTCAAGACACATAACTTTAAAGTAGACTAAGCCAACCCTGTAGGCGCCAACACCATCAAAGAGCGAACAATGACCAGTAGAGACTGGCATATTTAAGAATGAAACACCAATCAATCAAGCTGGCACGATTTCAATCGTGGACAAAGCCAGAATCAACAAGGCTAGTTCAGAGCAACCATAGAATTAATTATGCGCAGTGCCTTGTAGCTAAGACGGCTCCAAAGTCACCGTTTACACATGCATAAGCCAAAAACTGATGGGCATTCCATATCAGAAGTTAAAAAACTTGTGCTAAAGCTTAGGCCTAGACAACTCATTTCACACGAATTTCATAAGCCTAGGCCTATACATTTTTATAACATCATCTTGACACATTTTTTAATAGTTAATTGGATTAAAAACGCGTCAACCATGACGTGATATGCACCAATCTAGCATGGGGAGCAAAATCCCATGCTGATCAGAGTTATGTGTAGGGGAGAAAGGGGGTGGGGGTGGGGGTTTCTCACCTCGTGGTCGTCATTGTCTTTGTCATCGTTTGTTTTCACGGTCGTCGTAGTCGGGGAAGTCGTCAAGGGAAGTGGGAGAGTTCCCCAACGTCGACCGCCAGAGAACGCCTCTAGTTTCGAGGAGTTATGCTATAGCATAGGTGGCCGCCATATTTGGAATGGAAGTTGCACTCAAATTGCTGGGATGGATTTTTTAATTTCTGGATTGATACCTATTGATTAGCTTCGACATAGTTTCGCTATTTACCAACATTCCTATTGATGAAGCTTTAAATGCAATACAATCATACGATACAGCCGCCATCATGGACCATCATGGATCTATTACACCATTGTTTACATTCCACATATTTCTCCTACAAGGGCAACATGTACAAACAAGTAAATGGAGCACCAATAGGTTTTCCACTTTCTCCAGTGGTCCCTAATATTTCCATGGAAGCTTGGGAGACGAAAGCCAACTCAACGGCTACACTTAATACTTTGACGACATCTGTGCCGTTTGGACTCACGGCAAAGAGGCTTTAAATGATTACTTGCTACACTTCAACAGTTGTCATAGTAATATTAAGGAGGTGGAGAAGGATGATCGTCTCCATGAATCAAAAAATGGGGCGTTCGGCCATAAAGGTTTTAAAGAAAACCCACACATTCCCACCAACCCCCCGGCACAAAATTAGATCTGTACCTCTTGCATTGGTACTCCTCACAAAGACTTGCCGACGATGAAATCTGGAAGAAGAGCTCAGCAAACATACCCACACACTCATCTTTCTCAGACCTTTGATAAATCGTGCACTTAGCACTGCTGCAAGGAAGAAGGGGGCCCCTAGGACAATAACGGAAAACGAGGCAAAATCTCGGTCAATAGTGTTTTTAACTTATGTGAAGGGCGGAAAATTCTCGGTAAACATGAAGTTTAAACTAGGAGCCAATTGTTAGGGTCAACTAAAGATACCATCTCCTTGAGGGCCGAGGAGTCTACAAAAACCACTGTGGGTCATGCGAAGGTGTTTACCCGTCCCGTTATACCTACTCATACTGTTCCGAGCAGTAAATCGACCTTCATTTTGGGTTTAAAGGCACAAAACAAGGTCAAATCTCCAAAGACTTTAAAACGAATCCCCGACCCAAAGTAACCTACCCTTAAAAATTATTCACCAAACTGTACTGGTAGGCCAAACCAGTGCAAAGATAACCTCAAACACGGCCGATGGCAGCCATTTTGAATTTAGGGCTCTGGCGCAGTATATGCCCACACTTTCGTGAGAGGCATGGGGGCTTATATTTTCATCTAACCTTCAAAGAACACAAATCCAATGACAAACAGACCTTTGCTCTCAGTGGTCTCGGAAGTGGCGAGAATGACCCTCCTCACGGGGCTAGGTTGGCGTCTCCCGTCATTGCTGTTCCTTCCTTTCTTCCTGCGGTACACACGTCGCTGAAATAAAAAATAAAGGAATAACACCTCATCTATTTCCTTATATTCCTTTGTTTATTTTGGGGTTTAAGGACGCGTCAACCGTTAGGTCTAATGCACCACTCTAGCCTAAGGGGGGGGGGGAGGAGGGGCCCATGCTGGTCAGAACCAGCCACGGGTAAGGGAGGAAGGGGGGTTTCTCACGTCGCGGTCGTCATCGTCTTTGTCATCCCTTCGTTGTGTCATTGTCATCGTCGCCGGGGGGTCGGGCAAGGGAAGGGGGCAAGGTCCCCGACGACGATTGCCAGAGCTCGCCTCTAATTTCGGGGAGTAGATATTCCGCTCTTTCTAGCTGATGTTTGCGAGGTGGACTTTTTCTCATGAATCGCCTTTTACGAATAGCAGAGCCATGCTCTGGGCCAATTCTACCCCGGGCCCAGACCTACCGCGGGGATCTTATGTCGCGATCGTCATCGTCTTTGTCATCATTCGTAATGTCATTGTCATCGTCGTCGGGGAAATCATCAATGGTTTTATGGTTATATGGAATAAGGGCGCGTCAACCGTTAGGTCATAACGCACCACTCAAGTCTAGGGGATAAGGGGAGGAGGGGCCCACGCTGGTCAGAACCAGACACGAGTAGGGGGATGAATGGGAGGATCTCACGTCGGGTTCGTCATCGTCTTTGCCATCATTGTCATGGTCGTCGGGGAGGTCGTCAAGGGAAAGGGGAGGTGTCCCCAACGACGATCTCCAGAGCTCACCTCTAGTTTCGGGGAGTAATTATACTCCCCTCTTACTAGCTGATGTTTGTGAGGTGGACTTTTTCTCTTGAATCGCCTTGTACGATTAGCAGAGCCATGCTCTGGGCCAATTCTACCCCGGTCTCAGACGGGGGTAAAGAGGGAAACTGCGATGGATGATGATTGTATTTTTTGTATTTTTCTCGACAAGGAAGATGGCCAATGTAGAGCACAGTGCCCTCTTTAGCGTTTAGCGTAGTTGGGAAAGGAATGTCCGAGGGCTGTTTATAAGAGGACTCAATCCCTTGCATTCGCATTTTTAACGACTAGGCCTACGGGAATCGTTGGGGGAAAACAACCTTCAGTCAGGAGTGCCGGTCTCGACAGGATTCAAGACCTCCGGAATCAGAGTCAAGCGCTTAGCGCCCTAGAAAACACTCGTAATTCTTAATAACATACTTGGACGACAATAATTATACACTATTTTAGTACTATATTCATAAGGTTTTTTGGTTCGTAGTAGGCCTACGTGTGGCAATAGATACCAACGGAATATCAAAGCAATCAAAAACCTAGGCCTATAGTTACTGACTTTAATACCATGACAGTTGGAATGCAAAATCTCCCAGTTAGGCCTATCTGTGGAGATGAGGCCTAGGCTACAACTGGCATACCAACCAAGAGAGCTAATTGACTCCTTAAGCTATAGGTAGGCCTTGTCCTTTCATATTATTTTATTTTAGGCACGCCTTACCTGTACTTAAAATAATGTAGGGCCTGTAAAGGTTACTCAAATGCAATGAACAATTTGGATTGGATTGTTACCTTTTTTGGAGATTTGGTGAATGAGTAGGTGGCAAATAATATGTAGTCGATTATGACCATTAGTGCATGGTCAAGTATTTATGATGGAGCTGAGACTTATATTGTGTAAATATTTTATTAATCTGGCAGCAAATTTGAAATGCATGTGCCCCACAGCTAGATTTGGTTCCAAGTGAAATGTACGTCATGTTTCCATGGAAATAAATTAAATCGTATGGATTCTGCTCACTTCATTATTGAGCTAATCTTCGTCGGCACACATTATTGAGTTTATTACTTTGCTTTACTTATTTTAAAATATAGTTCGATTAGGCCTATATTATAATACATTCTTCCTTTCGCAATGTAAGAACGTTCCCGGAACAGTATTGAGTAGTCGTGGTAGGATTATGTTTGTCTTTCTGTGTCCTGCGATAACGTCTTCATTCATCTGTATGTGGAATCTTCAGAGTTTTGATCACGTTTTAACACTGTCCATACCTTGTAGTGTGAAAGCAAAATGTTATCAAATGGGATTGATTAAGAACATTTAATAAGTAGCAAACTATTTTCATTCACGCATTTCTGTCAATGTCAAAATATAGAAAACAAACAAAAATAAAACATTTAAGGTAAATATACCTAGCGGTGGTACAGTCTTCTATAAATCTGAACTCTTTGTCCAAGGTCTAATAGATACTTTGTACAGAGAGCAGTTTTCAAAGACATTAATAAAATAATATGATTTCTAAGGAATGCACTAAAGATTGTCTGAACAGGTGCTCATAGATTGGGGATTATTACCCGTAGTGTATGGTCCCAACCTGCGCCGAGGAGTAAATAGCAGTTTGTACAGCATCTATCCCCTTGCTCTTTACCAAATTACCACCATCACATTGGCGTATTATTGTACAAAGCAATATTATATTAAATGCATGCCTTCAATGTTATTTACTGCTATTTGCCTAGGTATAGATAGTAAAAAAAAATATTTCGTATTATTACTATGTATACTACGTAACTGCCTTTAACCACCTATAGATACAAACTTATAATATATTGTGATACGAAGTATTAATTTTTCTAATCTCTCTCTCCCCCCTTTTTATAAAAGCTGATTGTATCAATAGCATACATCCATGTTAGATTTTTTATGTGAATTATGTGGGTGTGTGGGTGTACTCCAAAAGTATTGTTTTGCAACGCTTGGTAAAAATTTACAAATTTATTTAATTTATTTAAAGATATCTTCAATATCTCTCAAACTATCAAAACCACTAACTATAAACGTATTCCAAGGACGTTACTAGCCATCATAATGTTATGCTGCTTGTGTTTATGTTCCTACGTATCTATGAAATGCATGTTAACGATTGAGATTTAGACCAGTAGATTTTACTTGATTTACTTAGCCTAGCACTTCAAGGCGTTCTCCCATCAACTATTTATGTTTTCGTACTTTATTGGTTCGGTTTGTTCGAGTGCAAGAAATGCAACGAAACCTATAGATGTATATTTTTGCGACGATAGAAATTGCACATGAAAAATGTGAAGTGAAATTGATCAAAAATGAATTAATCGAATTAGAATAAATCGAATATAAATAATCAAATAACGTTGGGACCTCAATCGGTAATTCCCTCCAAACTACACACCTGTATCACCTATTTCGTTAGAATCTCAGACGATAACGGCGATTCTAACTGTAATCTACTGCACCTATTCCTTTAAAAAATATGTGTAGGGCCTATATGATTTTAATTATTGATCCCTGACAACTCCACATCATTTAGTCTGAACAATGAAAATATACATTAATCACTAATTAAAACAATACAAACACGTTCTACAGATCATTGCTATAGAGATTCCCCGATTCCATTAAAAGGCTAATGCTAAACTCAAACATGGGTCAGTTGTGAAGTTACTACTCGTCTCCACTTAATTATACAACAATCACAATAAATTAATTAGAGCAATTAATTATCTAAAAATGCAAATCTTGAATCAAAATCACAACAATAGCCAAAATCAACATACACAAACACAAACCTGTTTCTACTGCGCCCTGCCCTCAGCTTGTCAGTCGGTCTCTCACGAGATGTCCAAAGTAGAATAATCAAACTAAACGAACTTACAGGCCTAGTGAATAGGATCAGTGGTTTTGCTAGCTACTCAAATCATTCAACGTCAATCAATATCCATTGATAGTTGTGGTATATTGTAAAATGTAAAGGATACACATTACACGTTCATAAAGAACTCACACGTTACCACAGGTTGTTTAAACAGGCTTTACCTACCTATTCAGATCTGAGTTGCTTAATTACCCCTGTGGGTATTCTTTCGTAATTAATTAATAAAAAACATAAAAAAAACCCTCAAAATATTACTTTCTAATTAATCTTGCCAAAACAATTAGCGGCAATTACCATAAGTGTTAGTACTCATCTTTCATTAATAATCCAATTTTTCAGGCGTGACTGTCCGTGTTTTACGTTGACACTCGATGTGGGAATATCGTCGTCTTGAGGTGGAACGAAAATCAGGAATTCACTTATCAATTAATGTGTAACACCATCAAGTTGCACATTAATTAGAACTAACTAGAAGATCAAACACTTGTGGGGGGGGGGGCTCTTCTCTGTCGGCCACGTTTGCTGGACCTCTCCTGCCTCTTGGGACACGCCCATAGTATTGTTGACCTCGGGTACCATCACTTATGTCGCGATATGTTGCCGATTAGAATGTCCGTGTTATCGCGATTTATTAACGTTTTTGACTTAGCGGAACCATGTCACGCTTTCGTCCTAATTAACTTGTATCGAATTACATCCGTGTGATTGGCACTCACTTCCCCCGATAAGTGGACTCTCAGATTAGCCGGACGATCCGCGACGTTATTGCTTGGTGAGAATCCAACAACTGCCGTGTTTTTGGGTCCTCCCTCGCGATTTCAAAACACCTACCGTCGGGTCACTAAGAAGATCAACCCTTTCAAACTGGTTCTCGGTTGCATTTTAGTCTTCACCCCTTTGGTTTTGAGTCAGCTGTGACTTCTCTTAGATTTGTCACACTTTCTTCTAGAACTTTTCATGCGTCGATGTCCTGCATCAACCCCTGAGGCACGTTTTCCTTCTGGATGGTTCTTCCACTTATCTCAGTCGCTGAGGCGTCCCTAATCCCGATGATAAACTAATACTTTTCGCTATTTGGTTAATTGCTCTAAAGTGTTCGTACATTTCGTTATCAACTACTCGTCATTTCACTTAACTTGCACGAGCACCTGTTTTGAGTTACTTCTCAAGTCTCTACGCCCTGTTTAGGCAAAGTTATTCACTTCATTGCTCCATATGCAAATATCACTAATTGCTGAGAATAATATTGACATTTGATCATCCCAATATGATCCTTGTGGCCTATCACACCACCTTGGCTAGTTATTAGCCTCTTCACATTATTAATTACCAGAGTAATTAATTAAAACATATTAATTACATATTAACCAGCTTGATTAATCTATGAATTTACATAATTAGATAGCAGGGGACAATTCTGCTACACAGTTAAATATTAAACATTAATATTTTATATCCGGGTTTCAAATTTACCCCACAACCTCAACCTCAAGACTTGTGCTTGATTTCTAACAATCAGCCGAGACCCGGCACCTCCACCAAACGCGTAATATGCTTCATTAATTCTTGTTGTTTTCAGTATTATTTCTAGTATCCAAATTATGTATTCGTCGATTAAACTTTTATATTTTGTAGTTTCACGCGATACTTCACACCATCATTTAGGAGTCCCTAGGCTGTCCGCGGTGGTTCATAGGTTTGGAGCGTAGGTTCCAAGTGAATGACGCTAAAAGAACGCGAGTTAGAATCCCTCCCAAGTTTTTTTTGTCATTTCCCTTCACCCTCATGTACCCCCCCCCCCTTCCTCAATCATCATTTCGAATATAAATTGCAGTTTTTAAATAAAAGAGACGATAAGCAACAAAAATAATATGAAATGTGTCACATTAAAATAAAAACTTCAACAACTATATGGTGTTTTTAATTGGGCGCACTAGGAATGCACTCGGTGTAAGTCGGTGTATTCGATTGGGGCGTGGCATCAGAAAAGTGCTACACTCGACCACAAATAAGCCTCCATCCACATTGCAAAGACAAATAACTCGCGTAGTATGGGTGTGAGGAAGCGATTCAACCTAATGGATTTGAAAGACAATCGATGACGATGATGATGATTATTGTATTATAAAAACTAACAAAAGATTATGTTTTTAGGAAACGTACCAAATTTTGTTCACAAGTATGATGTTAAGGTAAATTGGTCTTGGCATAATAGTCTATGCTCAAGTGCAACCATGAAATGTTTTTAACATGCAATCATTCTAAAACCAATAATTTTTTTAACTACTACTAACTGCCGGCCTGGCATATTCTTGATTAAAATTTGAAAAAAGCTAAAGTGATGCTTAAATTTACTATAGAAATGTCAGCTGCAGGTCGGACGCCGACTTTCCAAGATATGTTACGTCACCGCTTATCTGAGTTGAGAGACAGACTTCATCTAAGAAAGTCTTCGGTTTATTTTGACATTGTGAAATCTGATTTTCAGCTGTCATCTTTATTACTGCGGAAATGGAGCAATAAGTTACTTTCTTACTTGAATTCATATTCCCTTTTCCTAGATAATCCAAATGAGTACCTTACCTATCTATGTATATAGACAGTGGACACAGTAAATGTCTATAGTTAGAAGAATAAATCAAAGTTAGTTTTTTCAAAATTCACAATTCATACTTCACACTTTATTTTTTACTTCATTTCATTTTTTAATAATCTGTAACCAATTTTCCTTTTTGTTAAATGTAATTTGTATACATGTAAATTCATTGTAGTTATTACTATTCTGTGTCTTAAGGCAACCTAAATGTAAAGGCAGAGCTTTGTTTTTAAAAATAAAGTTGCACTTGTATTTTGTACGCTAGAGTATTTAAGAAATAGACTAGGGAAACGCCAAAGTCGTTGATAGACGAGTGAGTGAGCCAAGTGTAGAATACCCTGTATCATTCCCCATACTGGGCTAGATACAGCCTTAGGTATACGGGAGGAAAGGGGATGTTCCCGGGTACTCAACACATGGCTCACTCCTCACTCGTCTATCAACGACTTTGACGTTTCCCTAGTCTAGTTAGCTAGGGCGCCCTTATAGCCGAAATGTGGGAGACGTAGGTTCAATCCCCTGGTCGGGAAAGATGTTGTAATTTCTAGATTGTATTTGAAAAATTATTAAACATGTTTTGAAATACATATAACGCAGTATAGTCCATCATCTGTGACAAAACTATGGAAAACATAGCCAGTACAAAATACGTGTAAAGATTGCAAAGTTTACTCAATCTCCGAGCGAAATTTGGGGCTACCTTGAGCGTGCCAGATTCGATAAACCTTGGGCACGCAAATAACTTTTTTTTTTCAAAACCAAAACCATTGTCGTGATATAATTCCTACACATTGGCAGCCTATTTTTTGAATTTATTATTTCTTGTAGGTTTAAATCACAACGGATTTTTCTCATTTTGTTAGCAGTTCTCAGTTATCTGGTCACGGATGTCTGTTTAAAATTTCAGCTCAATCTATTTGGCCGTTCGGCCGTATGAGCCCGGACAAACGTTTTGCATACATTTAACAGACACAGTCACGACAAAAAGCCGATCAAGTGGCGTTATAAATCCTCATTCGCTTCGCTCTCTCCGTTGATGGGTTGAATCAAACCCCTTTGATCAAGGTATTGGACAAATTCATTTGACCGTCTAAACGGTACCATTGAAGGAAAAATCATTCAATCAAACCCTTGAATTCAATGGCTTGAACGAAACATTGAACCGTCTAAATACAGCTTAATGAAGTATAGCAGTAAGGAATTGCTTATGAAAACACACACTTCACACAATCAAACCTTATGTTTACTTTTTCCAAACTAAATGGTCTCAAAGGATGTTGTAAAATGGTTAGCAAAAATAGACATGCCACGTTTTTGGTACAATCTCAGAAATATATCTCATGAATATCGTACTTTTACGATTTTTTCGTTTTTAATGCGAGATTTTCATGATATTTGGGCCGATTCTGACCAAACGGGTGGGGCCACTAACGTTCATATTTTACATGGACATAAACGTAATTAAATTTAAATTTGTATCGTGGCAATTAAACCTTTTATAGGGTGCAATATGCCCCTCAATGTAGTGCCCTTTAAAAGAAAAAAATTGAAAATAATAGCCAGAATTCATAGAAAAAATTGTTTAATGTAAGCCTTTTGCAGGTGTATAATTAACAAGTACCTATAGAAACTCGACTACAATCGCCTAAAGTGTGAACAAAATTCAAGTCGTTGAGCCTCGAGATATGTTACATTTTATTGTGAGTTGGTATTACTATAGCAATTACTACTACTTAAAAAATTATCCTAATTTAACAGATTTAATTTTGCAATGGAACTTAAAAAGTAATGAGATCAAACGCATACAAAAAATTTAGTACTCATTGGACAGAAATATTGAACCAAAAATGCTCATCCATCAACGCGACTGGTAAAGGTGTTCGCGAAGCGGCCAAGTTTGAGCAACTTAGATACAGCCGCACAGCCCATAATTTCTCTGTATCTATACAGGCCACAGCCTGCAAGAATCGGCTTTAATATTTCTTTCTTTTTCTTTCTTTCTTTCTTTCTTTTTCTTTCTTTCTTTCTTTCTTTTTTCTTTCTTTCTTTAACGTCTATCCTATTCCTAGCTAAAGCCATTATAAGCCTAAATCTAAATTATTTACATGACTATTGATACTATCAGCTTTTGACATAATGAGCCATTTGAGAGTCTTTTTTACCACTTAAATATCACATGCAGCATTTTCTTTCTGCGTTAGTCCATTTATTTATTAGTTAGTTACTATGTCGGCCAACATTAATTGAAATGTGCATTTTACTTTTTCAAACTTCTAATGGTAATAAACATTAATTATAAGGGTAATTGTAGATTAATCGCCAATCCACCCCCAGCCTTATAGTTAATACTTATGACCGTTACAAGGTTTAAATAGTGAAATGAACATTTAGTTAGTGTAGGCCAATATAATACCTTACTAATAAATGAATGGACTAATCGCAGAAAGAAACTCGTGCATGTGGTATTCAAGTGGTAAAAAAGACTCTCTATGGCTCATTCATGTTCAATGTCTATATAATTTATTCTTATGGTAACAACACTAGTACTGTAGTCAATAGCATGACTCTTCCTTTTTATTTTGCTTTTATATACTTGTTAATTATTTAAATTATTTGTATGTATTTTTTCCACTTAAAATGTTGATACTCCTCTTGTAGCACAAAGTTTCTAAAATATTAACGTTTTTGGTGGAGGTGCCGGGTAAGATTATAATCAATTTTATTTATTTTTGTTGGATTCTTTCTATCATCTGGAATATGAACTTACTAGGTTTTGTTGAATGTGTTATTGGATGAGCGTAGCGAAGATTCCATTCTACTACACTGGAGAAAAAAGTCCGGAATGTTTTTTTGTTTTTTTCTCTCTTTTTCTGCTTGTATTTTTGTCTGTTTGTTATCACGATTCCGGCTACACTGATACTCCAATTGCAATTAAATTTTCTAGGGTCCTTTGAAATCTCTAAACTTAGAACTGCCACGTTTTTGAGCGCAACCGAAAAATTATTTCTCATGAAAATAGCAATTTTACGATTTTTACGATTATTAAAAAATTTCTTTGACTTAATAACACTTACATGCTTTATTTGATTGTAATGATTTTTCCACAGAACCTTAATTTTTGCACTTAAGTTTGTATAATTAATAGGGTTTTGAGTTTAGTTGGAATAAGGGCAAGTCAACTGTAAGGCCATAATGCACCACTCTAGCCTATGATAGGCTAGAGAGGCCTTAGGTAGGGAGAAGAAAGGGAATGTTCCCGGGTACTCAACACATGGCTCACTCACTCGTCTAACAACGACTTTGGCGTTTTCCTAGTTTATCTTAGTTGTAGGGCCCATATTTTTACTTTCAAACAGAGTTCTATACGTTTTGATTTTTACCTAGGTTGTTGCGTCGTGTCGATAGTGAGTTGTCGCTCAACGTTTTACCACCTCACCTTGAAATTAGGTATGAAGCGCGCTGTGTTTATACTCCTGCGAGGTGCGGGGCGGCGAAGTCCCATCACTAAAACTAAATATAGCACTATAGCTGCCCTGCACCCTTGGAACCCCGAGAGGCTGCGGAAATATGACCTCGCCGCTCCGCACCTCGCAGAAGTATAAACACAGCGCGCTTCATACTTCATTTCATCAGTCCTGAAGAAGCCACCGACATGGGTGGTGAAACGTTGAGCGTGTTACGTACCCGATGAGTAAACCGGGATTTTAATTCAGGCCCACCCGATTTCCGTTAATGAGCGGATATATAAGGCAACATTTACCGGTGAGCGGAGAGTGAATCAAAACATCGCGACGAGGTGACTGTACATGTCGCGATAGAAGGGTATTGACAGCAGGAGGCAGGCGGTTCACTCCATACTGGTTAGTGCTACGATACCTCCAGACGAGCGGAAACTTTTAGAAGCCCGGGTGAGTTTCTTTGTAATTTTTTGTTATATTTTTGTTATTAGTGCATTTGCGCCCACCCTAATTGAGGCCTTCTTTTGGCAGTGTCGAATGGGTTTCAATCTCTCCCCATACTCTACCGTCTATCCTCGGCCCCTCTCGGCGTAAAACCAGCTGTGAGGATCCCAGGGAAGAAGATATACCCATTGTCACCCCTTTAGTCTAACTGGCGAAACCGCACGTCGCATCTGCGATGGGTATTTTGTAGCAAACTGTAATTTACTTTTTATTGTAAATCCCATTTCATTCATATATATGAGGAAATATGGGTCATTCTTGAGTGTGTTATTCAGCGTAAATCTGTTGTAGCCAATTTGGTATTATTATTCATTTTTATATTATAATTACTTATATTTGTTACTATTTACCTTCGGCCAATTGGTAGAATTATTATTATTCGTTATTATATTATAATTACTTTTATTTGTTACTATTTACCTTCGACCAATTGGCAGAATTATTATCTGAGTGCATATAATAACCTAGGTATCCAATATTTTTCTCACGTAAACAACTTGATCATGATTTTCTTAGATTACCTACCATGTGTTGGAATATGTTATGTATTGCCATCGATCAGGAATAAACAAACTAAGTGGCGCCCACAGAAAAAGTGTGCTCGGTTCAATTAAATTTACCTTTCCTTCTTTCTGAACCCTCCCACATCGACTGCAAGCTAGCCGCGAGCACTAAGGTGTATTGGGCACCAAATCGACATGTAGATCGCAGCACTGGCGGCGCGCTACGTCACAGCATGGCTGGCGTAATTGTGATTCCGGGCTGGAGCGTATATGGCGCTAACGTGTTTTAGTCGCGCCGGTTATGACAATTCGGGGATTATTTCCGATCTATTCACTAACATTTACCTTTCTCGCACACGCATTAAATAAGATGTATATTTTCATCTACGGTTTGCATTTGTTACGCTCTTATACAACCACAAGTAGGCGTAATTGCGTAGGTAGGCCAACTATAGCCAAAATTGAACCTTCCTATTCCTATATTTCTGAATGGGATAGGGATGAAATGTAAAATATTATATAATAATATCATCATAATAGTTGGGTATATTATTATGTTTGAGCGTAAGAATATCCAGAAAATAATTCATAAGCAGATTATTATTTATTATTTAATTACTACTATAAGTAAAGTTACCAGCCGAAATTGGTATTGGTCCAAGGAATTATTACCAAATTTGAATTTAGAATGTTAAATTTTTGAAGTGAAACGAGTCTGTTTGTTGTATCAAGAAATATTTTGCAACAAATTGATATAACACTGAACAGCTGAAGTGCAAGGTGCAATATTTAACGTTTTCCCGCGATAATGTAATAACAATAAATAGTACAACTTGTATTATTTTCATCATATTCCCTGAAAATGTCAATAAATTAGGCCTACATCTATGCTATAATCCGGATGTTGTCAATTTGTAATCATCGACAAAATGTGCTTTATTCAGTACATGACGAAACTTCTAAAAATACTTGGCTGCAGAAATTGGTAATTACTATGAAAAATGTTAAATGAAAACGATTTTTCCGAATTTATTACTATACATAGGCCTACCTTTTTTGTTGTTGCTAAAAACGCACTACAGTGTAGTAATTTTGAGGTAGCCCATCACATACGAAACAAATTGAATGTAGGCCTATGTGCTATGTAGGCCTGTATGTGTAACAATTGGGAATGGTGTGATAGCCTATTGGCATAAGCATGAATTAAAATTACTGTCTGAAATTGTAAAACGCGATTTAATATGAGTGTCGGTGACGGGTAAAAAACAATAAGTATAATTATTAAAAAATGAACATAAATAAATAATAAATCTATCAAACACAACGGGAAAACTCAGTGGGTGACACCACACTGTCATCTGACTATATGTTTTCGGAGTTTATCCCTGGACTTAAATGTAAGAATAATGTTTTTATTAAGAGTAGGCCCTACCGAAATTTAAATTGAGAGCACGATAATTTAAAAGTTGTTATTTAAGTGTAAAGAGTTGTATTTTAAAAGAGAAATGTAGGCCAATGCTTAACCATTCGAGACATAACCCTTGCGTCAGGTGTCCACTTTATGGTGCACTTACAGGCCCCATTCTTACATTTAAAATTTGTTTTCTTGTGATAACCATAGCACAAATATGTATTTATTTTATTTCTTACGTTCAACATCCGTAAACAAAATGTATCACGCCGAAAACTAAACTTTTTAGTTACATCTACACGTTCTTCCACGTTATTTGCCGCTGTGTCTATCTGAGTAATCACTACTGCTAGGGTTCTACGTTCCGCCGACAGGGCCGCGCTAGTGTGCTTTTTGGTGCCGAATCGACATGAAGCAACAACCCAGGTAAAAATCACAACTTATCCACAGGTCGTGAAATCCTTCAATATCTTATAGAGTTCTATACCTTTGAATCATTTAAGGTTGCCTTTGCACACAGAAAAACAATTAAAATTACTAAAATTTATATCATTACAACAAAACTTGAAATATTTGTTGTTGGAATAGTTGTAGGAATAGGAATTGAAAATATTAATTTCAGATAGAGAAGTAGTCTTCTTATACGATTCCAAACACATTTTGTTTTTTTTTATATTTCAAATAATATTCCAATATATTTTTCAATGTAACGAAAAATTATTATCATCTCAAATATTCACATGAGGTTTACTTTTAGTGCCAGAGACACGTAATCCCACACAGTATCTATTTCAGTATTTTTTGTGCGTGTGTGCGTGGAAAATCTCATCATAAGTGCAGACATACTCATTGTGAGTTCCCTCATTTCTATTTCATCAATTTGTTTCAATGTGCGAGTGATACAGTTACTTGACTGCTACTCGAGTATTTCGCATACAAAACCACGAGGCAGAAGGCAACTTATAACGTAGTATTTCACCATCTTAAGAGAATAAACGCTACAAAGGTCATCATTCTTGTGATTAGGATCGATAAAAACTCCTCTTTTATCGAAGTCGGGGATGGTACTAGCGGCTTTACCTGAAAATAAATAAAAATATATTAATATATTCGTACGTATATTAGGCTACATACTCAGTCACATTACCAATTTTCAGTGAGGGACATTTAAACCAACCCTGTAGGCGCCGACACCATCGAAGAGCGAACAATGACCAACTAGAGACCGGTATATTGAAGAAGAAAACACCGATATCTAGCTTAGCACGATTCCACCCGCGGACATAGCCAGAACCAACAAGGTTATTTGGAACAATTCCTAAGAATTAATTATGTGCCTCGTTGCTAGATCGGCTCCAAAGTTACAGACTATTACAAATTCCTAAGCCAAGAACTGATGGTCATATAAATCCACATTAGAAGTTTTTAAAAGGAGCCAGAGCAAAGCATAGCCTCAAACCACAAGACCAACGAGCCATACTTCGCTCACCAACTAAAATAATTCCAGTAGTACCGTCCGCGATGGAGTTCAAAACTATTTCATTTTACACAGTATTACGATTTGCTACTATCTTGTGCTTTTAAATATCTGCCTGTGATTGTGCATTACAAATTCAAATGTACACAATACACATGGTCGTGATAATGTTTTGTTCAGGGGCGGATCTAGGACCTAATCATGGGGGGGGCGATTTGCGCGTGCATGAACATCCATGGGAAAGGGACGAAGCACGGAGGGCATGGGGGGAAGAGACCCCCATTTTTAGCGCCGAAGACGAAAAAATTTGAAAACGGTTTTTAGAGTACATTTGGTGCGTTTTAGAAAGAAAGTGGTAGTCTGAATGCAATACCGAAACAATGTAGTTTGTGTGCGCCAATTTGTTTTGTCGTCATGTCGAGCTTACAATTTACAATGCATTTAACGTAAAATTGTGTATATTATAGTCCGTTATTCTAATGAAAAATGTAGATTTTTGTGAAAAAGATTAACATGGCATATTAAACGTCAACAACAAACGTCAAATTCGCACAATCACACAAAATTTGGCGCTTTCGCGCTTAAGTTCGGTAACGACTCCATTTTTAATTGAAAACCATCAATAAAATAACTGAAATATCACGTCTTTTTAACGATGAATTAATAATGATCAAATTCTAAATTTCCTTTTTCCTTTTGGTCAGTTGCCCCCCCCCCCTTTATCCGCCCCTGATTTTGTTGGGCTATTGAAATTAAATCTTACCCTAAAGATCGTCCAAGTGAACAAATTGTAATTGCTTCAAAACATCAAGAAATAACTGTAGTATAGTGATTTTCTATGTTTTCGTGAAATAGTCTCTGGTGGCTGAGGCTGGGGTCAGAAAACCCCATCCCCCACCCCCTCCACACATATGTACAATAACTTAAGAGGGCATCTACCGTCCGGATTTGAGCACAAAACATTGCTCACAGAAAAAGGTCTGAAAACCACTCAAATAAGCTCTGAATTCTATACGAAAGCTAGATCTTTATGGTATTTTATATATGGTATTCACTTTGCAGTACCTTTGAATGCGAATTTTTACAAAAATGCATTTTTGACCATATTTTAATCACGTTTGGGGTATTTTTTAATACTTGGTTTATAAACCAACCTCTCAAGGCTCTCAAGGACATTCAAGCATAGATCTAAGCTTAAAAAAGAACCTCGATCAAAATATAAAGCATTATCTTTAATAATTCGTTAGTTTTTAGATAAATACCGTGGGCAAGCTAGGTCAAATTTGGTGCGGGAAGTGCGTTCTTAATATTGTATGATTAATCTCACCGAATATTGTCTCGAAGTCTTTATTTTTCTTGTTAGTAACCCCACCCCAGAGGTCGTAATTGTTTCCCGCGCCGCCGAACTGGATACCTGCTTGACTGAGGATTCCGTGAGCTAGAGCGACTCTTTCTGGCGAGTCTATGACCATCATACGGGCGCCATCTTGCTTACATGCTTCGTCGGCCGCTTCGAACGTGAGTCCAGTCACGGATACCTTATAGGCGCCAATTCGTGTATATCCTGGAGGTGGAACTGGAAAATACACGATATTTTAACAAGGGTTATCAAAGAAAATGCATGATGTAGTATAGATAACATAAGCAAAGATTGCAAAATATATTGCAAAATAATGCGAACAAACCAAATAAAATGTATGCAAGATTTTGACAACTGTAATTTTATTAAACGGTGTAAGCCAGAAACTTAAAACAATGTAACAAGCACGGGTATTGGAGAACTAAAAGTACGGAGCGAATCTATATAGTCAATAGAGTATTGAAATCTTTGGTTGAGGTGCCGAGTAGTGTGAAATTACACTTTGCAATTATCTCTACGCCCCGTTACCCCAAGGATAACAAAAAACATTCATATCATTCTTGTTGAATGGCATGTCAACAAATAGAACGCATGCCGATTGGCATTCGTGGTCCATTTTTTATTGTGAGGCGTGACGGACAAAAAAGTGATGCTTAAGTGAGCTTTGCTCCCTAAAATTAATAAGTGTGAAATAGTTAGGTATACTATTATTAACATTGTAAGAAAACAAAATATTGAAACCCATGACGCTGCCATAGGCAGGCTAAACACAGTTAACTTAACTTTTGCTTTCAGTAGCCTTTCAGTATCGTGTATCTCAACGGGCAATATAATTTTATGTTTTTCATAATGAGGAAGGCCTACGTAAGAGAGATGCTGTACATAATTATTTTAACATCACAAGACTTGCGTTGTACGCAATTCGATGCTGCTGATGCAGTTGAAGTATTTTTGTTTTTTAATTTAATTAAATAGCTATATTCCTAGCCCTTGATGACAAATGGCTGCAAAAACAGCACTGTTTTCTAGGCATGATTCAACAATCTTGTTATTTTGTAAGGCTGTTCCGTGATTATATAATAATATTTAATGGTCCCACATAGTGTGCCATTTTAGGCAAAGGGTTTTAGCTTCTGGAATTAACTTACTAGCAATATTGTTATCAGGAAATAGAAAACATTGAAGCTAATATTGAATTGGTTTTTATTAGTAGTAAAGGATTTAGAAGTGTAGTTAATTAATATCGAGCCATATTTCCAGCTAAGTCGGGTAGGGGGTGGGAGGTTCCCACCACATTCTTGGCTCCCCGGGCTTATCGAAGCTATGCCTGACGTTTCTCCCACATCATCTTTTTCTTCCTCTGCATCATCTACTTCACTTTCTTCATCTACACTGTCTTCTTCTCCTCAGGGACCTCCACCAGTTTTTGCCATATTTTTCGTTCTTCCCAACATCTTTTCTGGTTAACCCTTCCCCAAGCTGCTTTTCTCCTTTTCAAATCTATTGTTGTAACTTCTTTAAACAAAATTATCTATGTGGACTACATTGTATTGACTACTGATATTGGAATGAAACCTTTAAACTTTGAGTCGTCCTAGCGATGAACAGAAATAGTAAATCGTTTTGTGGAATTGTGCCCCGCTCAAAATCAGTTTTTAAAAAGCTGAGCAGTGATACAGCACAGGATCATGGATAATCATGGATGATGGATCAAGATCAAGGTCTGATAGAAGGAGGTGGGTCTATCTATCTCTATACCTGGTCTAGGGGCAAAGCTAGGGATGACCCCAAGGCGGCCGCCATCTTCTAAACTGACGTCACGCGTAGACGACCTTGAGATGGCGGCCATCTTCTTCCACACACCAGGTGCAGCGCATCTGATTTCAGAGCCATTGGACATTTTCCAATCTTTCTTCTTCCACACGACTCGAGCAATAGAATTAATAGGAGCGTTCGAGCAGTTGACACTCTGACCGGCATTCTCGCAGGCCACGCTCGCAGATCGTGCTTTCAGTGGGGGGCAGGACTCTTCAACAGGCTCGTCTTGGGCCACTGTCAGCTGTGAAACACGAATAGAAGTGTCACTTACCAAATCAAATGAGGCAACATTAAAAAATACAAAGTAAAGGAGACAGGCCGAATTCTGTGTACTTAACTAAATACATACCTATTGTATTATATCTCGATTTATAATAATAATAATAATATAATAATAATAATAATGATAACTAAAATAATAAACTAATAATAAATAATATAAATAAAATAATAATAATAATAATTTTTTTTTTTTTTCAACTCAATTATGTCACAAAACAGAATTCCTTAATACATCTCAAGAAACCCACAAAGCCCTTATGCGCTCATCTGTGAATAAACAAAATCATATCTAAACAAAACACCATGAGGAAGGAAATGAAAAAAAACTTAACAATCATAAACATTAAGTAAACAAATTGAAGTAATTAACTAGTAACTAACTATAGTATAATAAATAATAAAAGAATATATAATATAATAAAATAATTATAATAAAACTAAAATAATAATAAAAACAGCTTAATTCGGTCGCTGCAGTGAAAGCGTTGCCTCGAAAAGAAAAAAACAAATCACTGAAATAGAATAAAAAAGTAAAACAAAAATCAGTAAAAATAATAAATGATCCTGAATAGCATTGACCATCGCAAACCAGATAGCCCTAAACCAATCCATCTATTGAGAGACAAAATCTCTTCGGACGATCGTGAATTGGGATCGTCATCTTGGCACCAGCCCAGTCTTTACGTAGACATGTATATATTTTAACTGTATGTCCTATAGCTATGTTACTATCAAAGAAGATACTGAAATAAAATGTTTATATAGAAGCTAGGAAAGCTAAGAAGAAGCTGTGATGATTGACACTGTAGAGAGCAGGACAGAATCGAAGATGCGTAAACAAGACGCAGGAACAACATAGAAAAAAAGTGCCAGATGAGTGGAAAGGTATAGGGTATGCAGCATTAAAGGAGAAATGCAGCTGGAAAGCGGTAACAGAAGATGTTTGGAGAAGAAAATGGCAAGACAGGTGGTGGTTCTGAGAAGAGAAAGTGAGGAGGGAAGAAAGTGAAGTAGATGATGCAGAGGAGAAAGGAGGTGGGGAGGTCAGGCATGGCTAGCCGGCTTCGATAAAACCCAGGAGCCAAGAATGTGGTGGGAACCTCCAACCCCCTACCCGACCAAAGCTGCAAATAGGGGTTAGATATTAAAATACCGTCGATTTACGAGAAATGAATTCCATAAAATTTAAAAACAATAACCTATTATTTTTTGCCAGAAAAAAATGTAAGACAGTCAACTATAAAGATTGTATTTAATGAATTAGTTTCGGGCCAAAATCAGAATAATATTACGAACACTAAAATTCATCTATCTATAATATTGTATTTTATGAATTATATTTTTCAGTATAATTTTTTATCTAGCCTACCCAGCAGTTGTTGCGCAATTTTGCGTGCTATCATCCCATTAACGTTGTGCAATAATCACACTAAACACGGCAGTATAACATAACTCTCATGGTTGTAACGGAACATTACATCATCTAACACGTCGCCTCGCATGTACTAGGCCTAGGGTGATCGACAAGGTTAAGTTTTTTGTGGAGGGGAAGCGTAGTGAGCGTAATGATCACGTCATAAAACCTATAACAATGTCACATTACAAAAACTAATAATGTTAATCAAATAAAGAAAAAAAAATGTAGAAATTCGCCTTTGCTGGTAATTCTTTGCTCTTTTGGTTTGTAATATTTCAATTTGTAAATTATTTTCAGGGCAAACATACATACAAGTAAAATAAAGACCATCATTACAGATTGTGTAGCCTGATTAATATAAGAATAACAATAACAATAATATTTAGATACAATACAAGGTCGACAAAATCTAGGTGCCCGTTAGGGCGCCGCAACCAAGCCGCGGTGCGCTACACACTCAGGCACCTTATACAGCAAGCAGAGTTGGGGTGATTTCGAGGTGTCACCCAGCCATCATGAAACGTGATGTGAACTTGAAAACTATCAAAATCGAGGGGATTTAGGTTCCCGACAACACATGCCAAATGTGGTTGGGGTACGAGCATTCCTTCTTGGTGAAAATATGACTTGAAACATGCTCAAAATCACTTTAAGGACGTTAGTTACTCCTGGCTACTACTACTAACTAATTCTTCAGTTTCAATTGCCCAGCAATTTGACCAAACGGGTGGGGTACAACGTTCATATTTTACATGGACTTAAGGTAATAGTGATGTAATTCCCTTTGAAAGAAAAAGTTTAAAAAAATTGCTGGAAGGCTTCCAAATAAAGGTTTAAAAAATAAGCCTTATACAGGCGTACAATCAACAAGTAATTATAGTTACGTGACAATAATCGCCTACATTGTTTACAAAAAACAAGTCTTTGTACCACTATATTTTTTCATTCTATTGTTGATTGGTAATACCCTACCATAGCAATTAAATCGACTTTGATAAATTTTTTATATTTTAACAAACAATTTTGCAATGGAACTTGTAAAAGTAATGAGAACCCACACATAACAAAAACTTGTAAAAATACAGCCAAACCTTACACACTCAAAAGAAATGAGATCTAAAAAAGGGACAAGTTCATCTACCCTTCCACTTTTGCGCATTCTTAAATCATAAACGTACAGTGTACCGTAACAACACCCTTGAAAAGCTTGGCAAAATGGAATTTGCATGACCATTACGTTAAAATTAATTAGAAAAAAAGAATGTGGATGAACTATTACGTTTAAATTAATAAATGCAAATTCTATTTTGCCAATTGCTTTTCAAGGGAATTGTTACGGGACACTGTACGTTTATGAATTAAGAATGCGCAAATGTGGAAGGGTAGATGAGCTTGGCCCTTTTTTTAGATCTCATTTCTTTTGAGGGTGTAAGGTTTGGCTGTATTTTTACAAGTTTTTGTTATGTGTACGTACTTACAAAAAACAAAACATACAAAACAAAACGGTTGGGGCGTACCTTTAATTTCTGAATTGTAGTAAATTATATATTTAAAATAATTCATAAAATTAAATTAAATTTATTAGTGCCACCAGGCACTAACAACAGAGCAAGCACCACAAAAATGTGATATAGGCGTTACGTTACAATTATATACACATTGATGGATAGGCCCCTACTAGGTGTGAAGGCGCTAGAAAATGAACTTGGATTGAATATGAAACCCAAGCCTGAGATTGGGTAACACGTGGCACGCCTCATAATAAGAACATAACACGACATATTGTCACAAGCTTAATTTTTACATCCCTTCAACTAGGATGATATACAAAAAGGTTTTGGGGACCCTGAGGGTTAGGGAGGGGGGTCTAGCCCACAAAATTCTGAAAATTCATGTCCTCAGCTCCTCCTCCTCTGCAGGTTATCAAGGTGTGCAATCGTGGAACAATGCCGGTGCATACTTATTATGTAAAACAAATAAAACACTGGTAATAAAGATCATTACTACACTTTCCAATTTTTTTTGTATTTAAGTTTATGATAGTGATTTTGTACTGAATAAAATGTGTAAATCCAATCTTGTTTGTTCTGGTCATAAACCAAGAAACCAGATTTGAGTCTAAAAATTTCAAATTCTAAATATAGAATCGGAATATATTACTCAACTTACCTCAATCAAGCAAACAGCAACCACCAAGAATGCAAGTTTATTGTACATATTTTTAAGTCGTCGCTATGAGAAGTGATTATTTGGATTGCCTCTCAAATACTAAACAATATTGTTGGGAGTATACACTTTAAATATAGCACATAACCCTATGTGGTGAACAATCATAAATCATTTCAAACTTCGTCGTATACGTACACGCTATACTTGTAAAATTTTACTCATTAATAGCAGGAAACGAAAACTTTGACTAAATCTGGTCATATAATATGGATATTCGCAGTAACATTAGTTGTTATTAACACAGCAAACTTCCGGTTTAACCTTTTGAAGATACGTACGTCGCATGTGCATCAAACATCTATTTTACGTAGGAAAAATTAGTTTTTCCATTAATACTGATTCTACTCAGCCTCATTTGAGGGTCAAACTGTTTGTTAAAACGAATTATATTTTACACGTGTGATTTAGATTTTAAATTAATCAATTTTACGATTATTTATAGAGTACGGTAAGTTATTATCCGATTATCTGCCTAAGACTTGGTTTACTGCGTTTCAGTTAAATAATTTTGTAGGATGCATCCGCTGTAGGGTTATGGACTAATATAGTATTTCTACAATTAATTACTATTCCTACCCAGCATGTGCAACGGGTCAAGTGGTTTGGTGATACCGAAGATTAAGTTATTTATGGCACATTGAAATTAATTTTATATCAATTTTCGATTATTTATATGGAGTACTGTAAGTTAATCAAATACGGCCCATCTCCAGACTGCGTCTGCGTTTTGTTAGATAACTAAACCATTTTTGATAATAGTTGTAGTTTATTCCAAATTTATTTCTCGCATTGATAAAAAAAATTCATGTTCAAATTGAATCTACTATACAGGCAAACAAAATATCCGGGACATCAGGAAATGTGTATATTTTTGTGTTTTTATACACAATTTGATTTTTAAAAGTTTTCCCTCTTATCATCAGAATTTAGTGGAAAAATTCTGCCAAATCCGAACAAAACAAAGCAGCTTTTTACCCGGGTTAAAAGTATGATAAACTGGCAGATATAATTCTGTAGCTTTTGAAAAGGGGTGGGAAACATGTATCCCACTGCCCTATAAAGGGTGAACACGTCGGATTGAGAAGTGTATCCTTCAAATTCCTCTCATATTCAATAATACAGTAGGGGAGTAAACACTTTAAATAAGGCGCATGACATAACCATATTACTGTGAACATAAATCAATTCAAACTCCATCGTACACGCTTGTAGGTACTTGTAAACATGAACTCATTATTAACAAAAAAACGATGATTTCAACTCAATCTGGCCATGGAATATGAATATTCCCGGTAGCAGTAATTAGGTTGTAACACAACACATCCGTTATAAACTTTTTAAGATACGTAGAATGACGTCGTAAATTAATTTTACGTGGGAAGTGAAAAAATAAGTTTTCCCATCAATACTGATTCTGTTCGACCCTAATTAGAGGGTGTTTTTTTCAACTGTACCTATATTTTTTACAGCTTTGAATTAGATTTTCAAAATAATAATTTTTCGATTATTTTATTGAGTACCGAATTTTGTAACGAACGGAACGAAGTTCTACTATATGCTGATCTATCCGTACGTGTCACGTGTCACGTATGTGGCCTCCGAGCGCGGTGAAGGAAGACGGACGGTCGATCACCGTGAACGGAGCCACCGTCGGCGGGCGAACGCTCTGGCGTGCGGTAAAAGACTTGGAAGAGAACCAGCTGATGGTCTAGGTGAGCTTGGCATACTTCGCATGATAAAGACCGAACACTACGTCCGAATTGGCATGCGTTTGTTGGTTGACAGTTCAACATGGATGATACGAAATACGAATGGTTTAGGTGGGGCCGGGGTGGGTCCCACATGAAGGGGAGATCTCCTCCACCGACAAGAAGACCTGTTACTCAGTGAAAAGTTAGAGTACTGTTCGATGTTAATCACTTGGGTTTGAAGTCAAAACAGGACGGCCTTGCATGGCATTTCCGTCAGCAAATTGTACAGCAGATACCATACCAAGAACATTATGGTACTGAATATGTTGTCTTACTTTAAACATTTAAATACATTAATGTAAGTTGATATAACTTTTGTGTAGTGTGTGGGCTTCGTTCGGTTTATGGGTTGATTTAAATATTTTTTCATTGTTTGCAAAAGTGTAAAATCATATTAATTTATGAACACATTTAAATGTTGCCTAAATATTATGTGAATGCAAATTGACTTCAATTCCAACAACGTAAGAATAAGGCCTATGGGGCTAAAAATTCTTAATTGTTTAATTTAAATTACACACAATATAATGTTGTAAGTGTGATCTGGTTATTTTCCAGAAAGAACAGAAAGTATTCTTACATGATTTTGGACATATTCTTTTGATACCTACTTCAAATAATATCCCATTTTTTTTTTTTTAATATGACGAAAAATTATTATTTTCTTAAATAAACACAATCAGTGGTTTACTGTTTAATTAATCCTCTACATATTTATTTCAGTATGAGGTTTAGTGCGTGTGATCGTGGACAATCTCACAATAAGTGTAGATACCTATATGCATTTTTTCTTATTCATATTTCATAAATATATGAGTGATGTGCAGTTATTGTGATATACCGCTACTCGAGTATTTCACAAGCAAAACCACGAGGAAGAAGACAACTTATAATGTAGTATTTCAACGCTTTAAGAGAATAAACGCTGCAAAGGTTATCATTCGCGTTTTTAGGATCAACATAAATTCCTCTTTTATCGAAGTCGGGGATGTAACTTGCGGGTCTACCTGAAATTAATTCCAGAGGGTTAAACCAAGCATGATAGAGTTATAAAAACTATTTATTTTCAACAATATTACGATACAATATTATTTTATGCAAGTAGTACATTAATTTATGTCTACTAATTAATAATTTTAGCACCTAAACAACAATTAAGATTTGAAATGGTTGGTAATTATATACTACATTATATTCATTTGTATAATTCGTATGAACAAATGACTAATTATCACTCCGTGAACCGCATTAATATATGCTCAAATATAACATTTACATAAAAAAGATAATAAATATTTAATTATTCAAGGTCATAACACATCTAGAATGTATCAAGGGGAGAGTTCTGTGAAAAATGGCCTACTTTTGTTTTTTCCTCAATTTTTTCCCTTACATGTTTACAAATTACATGTTTTATCAGTTTAATGTTACAACCTTTATATTATAAGGTTGTTTCTATTGTTATATCTCAAATTAGTTATATTCCAACCTTTCGCGCGTCTTAACGAGCACTTTTTGCACTTTAACGGCCTATAACAGTATACAAGTCGCGCAAGCGCGGCTTGAAGCCGCTACGCGGAGGGCGTGATATATGTTATATCGCAGATTTTCACGGATAGAATATGAACACATTGTATTTTCGGGTAGTCCATGTGGTTTTATTATTTGTTCCAACGTTTCGGGCAGTTCTCCCTGCCCATCTTCAAGGGAATTAAAAACATAAAACAATATCAAAACAAATCTTAGCCAAAGTGGAACATGAGGTGCCCCGAATCGTAAGAGAGGCGGTGGAGATGGAGAAACGGAAACACAACATGAACACACGGGATGATGCTAAAAGACTTCCAGCCACATGGAAACATGTTTTGCAAGGCTGTCAGGTTCAACCCAAAGCTCTCCCTGTGGAAATGACTTCAGTTCGTCCTACTCCTCCAAGAGTTGACAAGACAAGAGAAGGAAGACTCAATGGGAACCCCTTGAGCAATCTACTCGTACGCTGAGGTCAGCAAACAGTAATAGGATGTGTTGATGGCTTCGCAGTTTTTGAAATCATTGTAGTCTTTGTATATATTTTGTCATGAGTACCTATGTTTTCTAAGCTATTTAGTTTTGTATTGTATCTAGTTGCAGTGTATGTTGTTAAGTAAGGTTTTGTTTGTTTTGATATTGTTTTATGTTTTTAATTCCCTTGAAGATGGTCAGGGAGAACTGCCCGAAACGTTGAAACAAATAATAAAACTACACGGACTACCCGAAAATACAATGTGTTCATATATTTATATATATATTACAAGACATTTTTAGGTATAGACCACGTACAAATAACAATAATTAATTAAAATAATAACACATTTTGACGTTGTCGTGGAGATTGCACCCCACTTTTTCAAAAAACTGTTTATTTATAAAATTTAATTTGTCCTTAATGTCCATGTAAAATATGAACGTTGTAGCCCCACCCGTTCGGTCAGAATGACCCAAATGTCACGAAAATATCGCATTAAAAATCGTAAATAAAAAATCGTAAAAATAGGATATTCTTGAGAAATATTTCTTCGATTGTACCCAAAAACGTGGCAGGTCTAAGTTCAGAGATTTCGAAGTTCCCCTCCAATTTTCATCAATATCGCATATGCTGTTTTTTCGGTAGAGTGCAAACAAACAGACGAAAATACGAGCTATATATTTTATTTTATTTTTGGGGGGGGGGGGGGGGGGGGGGGGTCAGTGACCTCTCATATAAAAATCACTTGTATCATATAAACCCCAAAGCATTCAAGCTGCTAGGTTTTGTAAATAGAAATTGTAAAAATGATTTTTCCTTATCGACAGTACGGCCTCAAATAGATTACGCGAGTGTAATATATAACCGCACCTCGTGACCAGTATTGCACTCCTGGAACGAGTTCAACAACGGTTCATCAAAATTAATTAGCGTGTTAAAAAAAGGGTGAGGTCTACCACCGACGTAACTAAGGCGAAATTACACAGATATGGCATTTCTCTATAAAATTGTAAATAATATGATTGATGCCAATCTCTTAGAATATACTAGGGAAACGCCAAAGTCGTTGATAGACTAGTGAGTGAGCCATGTGTTGAATACCCGGTATCATTCCCCATACTGGGCTAGATCCAGCCTTAGGTATAGGGAAGGAAAGGGGATGTTCCCGGGTACATGACACATAGGTCACTTACTCGTCTATCAAAATCAACGACTTTGGCGTTTCCCTAGTCTAGTTGGCTAAGGCGCCATTATTCCCAAAATGTGGGAGACCTGGGTTCAAACCCCCGGTCGGAAAAGATTTTTGTATTTCTGGATTGTATTTAAAAAATTATAAAACATGTTTTGAAATGCATACAATACTATGGAAAACATAGCCAGTACGAAATACGAGTAAAGATTGCAAGGTTTACTCAATGTCCCAGCAGAATTTAGGGGAACCTTGGTCGTTCCATATTCGATATACCTTGATCACTGCTATGCATGTAACCAAAAATTATTTGATAGAAATGACTTCTTCAAGAAAAAGCATTGTTGTAAAAATGAAACAGACACATTTGAAGCATATTTTTCAATTTATTATTTCTTGTGGGTTTAAATCGAAATGGATTGCGCTCATTTTGTTAGCAGTTCTAAGTTACCTGGTCGCGGATGTCTGTTTAAATTTTCAGCTCGATCTATTTGGCCGTTAGGCCGTATGAGCCCGGATCAACAAACAAACAGAATTAATCACGACAAGGCCCGATCGAGTAGCGTTATAAAATCCTCATTCGCTTCGCTCACTCGTCTAATCAATTATATAATGTACTCTCAAGATCAAACAGGAAGAACTCTACATTTTACGTTCCAAGAAGCCGAATAGATGTACATAAATACTCTTGTGTCAACAGGATGCAAAACACATACAATTCACTAGGAAATAGCATAGATATTCACAATACTCCCGTATATAAGTACAAATCAATGATTCGCCTTGCAATACCTACTACATAATAATACGCACTTCTCCACATCTCACTCACTAGCACACACATACACACACACTCACACTCACACGCACACACTCACACGCACACACTCACACATGTGCACGTATTGGAGACCCTCTAGCCACCCTTTACCACCACTTTTTCTTTTTTTCTTCTTTTTCTTCTTCTTCTTCTTCTTCTTCTAACACGCCCTCCCCCCCTACTCTAACCTCTATACTGGTCAACAGCTTCGTAGACCAGAATGACCGAAAAAGGCCAAGACGAAACGTCTCGTAACTATTTAGTGATTAGTTTGTGTATTTATTTTTATGTGTTCTACTAGGGCTCGATCCCCGGTTGTAGGCATTTTTTTAATATAAGTTTTAGATTTTCCGGACATATGTAATCTTATAATTCACGTTTTTCTGGGTTGTGTCACACGATAATAATTGCGTAGGTGGTTTGCACTTACCCCACCTCACCCGACGTTTCGAAGGAATAACATCACCCATCATCTAGGTTTCTGTTTACTGCGACGAGTCTGAACGGATCTCCTCCTTCGCCGGCAACTTGGCTGTTTGTTGACGCGTTGATGTTGTGGTTGCGCGTGGACCCACGTGTCGTTACGCCTTGTGGCGTGGGACTCGAAGCCTGAAAGTAGGCCTGTTCGGTAATTCGGTATACCGGTTAAATAACCGGTTATTTTGTATACCGCCAAACCGGTTTACAAGTTGCCGAAAAACCGGTATACCGGTTTTCGGTATTAACCGTTTTTTTGTATTAACCGGTTTTCGGTATATACCGGTTAAGATATAAAACCGGTATACAGGTTACGGTAGAAACCGGTGTTAGGTATAAACCGGTTTTCGGAATTAACCGGTATACCGGTATTAGGTATAAACTGGTATGCCGGTGTACCGGTATTAACCGGTTTACGATATCAACCGGTTTTTGGTAAATACTGATTTTCGGTACAAACCGGTATACCGATTTTTGTTTTGAATCGGTATGCCATTTTCGGTATTAACCGGTGTACCGATTTTCGGTAAAAACCGGTATTGACCAGCGGGCGGCCCGGGCCCGCGGCACTCTTCAGCACGGGAGGACATGTAGTTACAGATGAACGCGTGTCTTACCGGAGAGCACGCAGAGCAGCTAGTGTTTCTAGCCATGAACAAAGAGTTTGTTCCGAAACCTAAGTGAATTGAATCAGGCTCACCATATCACTCACTATAAAATACAATAAAGTAAAATTGTCCTTTTTGTTTTTGTGGCAAATCGGTGATCATATCATATTTTGTGTAAAACGCTAAAAAAATTCTAACAAGCAGGTTATCTCTCAATCTTACTTTATAATTTTCGTTGCATAGTTATCTTAGATAATTATTTTATTTTTGAATTATTCATTCTAGTTTTTATTTATACATGTGGTTAATTATATCCAAAAATAACTATCTCGAAATCGTAGCCCCATATGGCAAAACTTCTTAGACCAATTTTGGGGCGCGCCTCAAACTTTGGAACAATTGTCCTAGTTATGTGTGAAAACTCTCCGACATTTACGGTTTTGCTAAATTTAAAAAAAAATGTAAATTTCAAAATTAAAATGCCGTATTACGTACTGTATCACATAAAATAAAATATAATTCTGATTATTAACTCGTATGATTTATTTGCTTGACTGATTTCCTTGGAGACATGTATGTGTATAGAATCCTAGCTACAAACGGAGATTTTGTAGTTTGTAGTTGTACTAACAAATGCGACAATCGCGACTTGCTCAGCTTGACTATAATATGACTGACATATGTTTGCAAATTTATGTAAATACCTGTGTGAATTGTGATTATTAAACGAGGGAGCGGAGCGACCGAGTGTCTCCATTCAACTCAAACGGCTCTCATTGTGATTCTGTCTGTCTGTCTGTCTGTCTGTCTGTCTGTCGTCTGTCTGTCTGTACGTCGAAAATCAGCCGAACCGCTGAACAGATTGCGCTGAAATTTTAAACAGACATCCGGTACGAGTTTACTAAGAACTGTTAACAAAATCAGCTTGATCCATTGCGATTAAAGCCTACAATAAATAAAAATGTGATTTTTAATAATATCAATGGCATTTGTTTCGTAGCAGTTAGCGGGACGAGGATGACGTAGCCTGCATGGCCTTATAGTGGTAACCATTTAGCCTTCCGCACGGATGGATGGGGTTCGATACCCGTCAGTTCTAACTTTTTTATATTTTTACACCCACATATTATTTTTGAGGGGTGTTAAATGGGAAATAAAAATTAGGTGATTTTGTTTTATCTTGGAAATTTGTTAATGTTTCACGCTACGTTTTGAATACGATTCGCATTTTGAATGTTCAATTTAAATAATTATTGTGGCAAGCAGAGTGAGTTCCTGTAAGGTGACCAGACGGTCCGGTTTTAGAAGTCAAAACACTTGGCTAACTCACTCGTTTAACAACGACTTGGGTTTCCCTGTATAGGTACTGATGAATAATTCGTGGGGGGGGGGGTTGGGTGGGTGACTAGTGTTCTCAGAGTAATAGCTTTTACCGGCTTCAGCCTGCTCACTTGTGGGCGCTACCTACACGTAGAGCGCGCTGTTGTTAGCAATGATAGTGCACAACCTAAGCAGACAAACTATGGAGGTAATTGGTTGCGGTCACTTCTGCCTCAGTCAACAATTCGATCCTAGCGCTTGTAGGCGCATGCTTGTGTAGCTACTTCAACACTAATGACGCGCAATTGTAATTTGATTTGAAAACAAATACTTGCTGTTTTGAAAATTAAGATGCTCTTTGCTTAAAATCCAAAGCTAGGTGAAAATTATTGTTGCTAATGGTATTTGCTTGCGCTTTATCAGTATTCTATATAATGTATTATTTTTGTTACAGGATGATAGTTAGGTCTAAAAGAAACAAAAATTTCATTGTTACTACGGAGCCTTCCTGGGCAATTATTATTGGATATGATGTTGGTGAGAGCATCAACATACAAAAAGCAACACAAACCTAGTATCTTGAACACATCATTCCGCAATTTAGGTGTCGTGGGGTTGTAAGTTATTGTATCTGTTATAAAATAACTGCTGGGGACCTTTCGCGCGCGAATATATTTGGTTGTGTGCACGTTTCAGCCCAAAGTATGTGGACTATCCTCAGGGCTAGTCCTAATTAATAATAAATGTCCTAATTAATTACTAATTAATTAAAAATATGATAAATATCCGGGTCAACAAAAGCCTAAAAATTAGGAATTTATATCAAAGTTATTATTTAGTTACAGACACAGAGGTAAATAACTGTAAAAAAAATGTTAAATGAGTTCCCGAGATTATTTCGGATACATAATTCGTTATTATAATATGCGTTCCAGCCAAAAGACTGCTGTGTTGTTGTAACAACTGTAAGATACAATTTGAATTTTTTTTTACGATGATGGACTGGGGTTGCTTGAGTGAAATATAAATTAGATGTGAAAATGTGTAAAAATTTCTATTTTTATGCGAAATACACTTATAGCATAATCGTTAAAAAAAAAAGTACAAAAAGGCGGGAATTTCCCTTAGCTAGATGAAATTGTCGCTCTCCATTACAACATATTATGGGGTCTAACAATCAATGCGTTAGGTTAATTCCCACCCTGTGCCCTCCTGTCTCACCCGTCGTGCGATCTTCCACATTATACCGCGTAAATTAAATTATTACCAAAATTTCTCTAATGTTTCAATTCTGCTAGATGTCCAAAAGCATTCGCGAGTCAGAGCTCGCAGCGAACGGATGTGTTCAGGCCGTGCTACGTAACCAAGCCGCGACATTCAAACGCATATTCCTAAGTTGGATACAAATACCATTAGCAGAATACTACTGTCACGTGGCCATACAGCCGCATGCGACTGTTTTCATACTGACATTATATACAGCCTTAACGTACAGCTCTTAGTTTAATAATAACCTAAGAGTTTGCGTAGTTATTATTATAAGCAGCCATAGCATTACAACATACCTGGCCAAGCACAGCAGGAGCAGAGCTACGAGTCACTCCACGAGTGTGGACTTTGCCCTCTGGCATGTCGCAAAGTAGGCGCTTGTAGAGATAAGGTAATCGGTCTATTGCAAAGTACACTGACAACGTCATAGGCTCCCAGCCAACCCCGTCCACTAGCACTCAGGTAACTGGTTCGCTACCACAAAAAACTTGGTAGCCCAGTAAATGCAACAAACAAAAACCAAGATTCAACTCAAATCCATAGTACCATCTGTAACCATTCTGCCTCCGCCAGCAAACGACAAAAACAGAAACGAAGAGGAATAGTGAGAAGCACACTCTTCAAAAAAAGCAGACAACAGCATCTTTAATTGCCAGCCATCGAATTCCCGCACTTCCACCTCCCAACCCCAAAATGGAATCCCCTGTAAAACCATTCGCCCCGCCCTCAAAAACGACCCTACCACCATACGCAGTCTGCTAGACCAAGAGTTATCTGCCGACGACGAGATGGACGGACGATTCAAAATGGACGTCAACCCTAGCGGTGACGTCGATCCTCCTCCTCGGGATCCGACGACAAGCAACGACACAATTTCACATAAAACAATACTGCCACAAATGAAATACCCAGCGGCACACTCCCAAAAAGCGGAGGTGTCCCCCAATCACTGTCTGGCGTCCCCAACTATCGAGTCATGATGGACTTGTTCGACGATCCACCACTGGAAGTGTCACTCTTTTCTTCTACGAAGACTCGTTAGGAGTAAAAGACAGAGATATTCAAACTTATAAAGCCCGGGAAGTAACATTCGAGAACAAGACATTCAATTCTATACTTTCCCACTGCTGAAAAAACGCTGAAAAAGGTTGTAATGCGTGGGGCTATCAGCAACTGTCGCATAGACGACATAAAAGAAGATTTGCGAAAAACCAGGGACTTCGTATGTTGCAGATGTTCAACAACTGTTCACCGTCCCGTGGGAAGGTGTGCGTAGACCGATGCCCTCTTGTCGTGTCGTCCGCTTCTGTGGGCCCCGAAGAATGGGAAATCAATCCATTCAATTAGAACGCGTATGCCACCATCGCGCTAACTGTCGAAAAGTTACAGAGGACCGCAGGACTAGGCAGTGCTATAACTGTCAAATGTTATGCCACAGCTCAAGCTTTTGCCATCTACCGCCAACATGTTTCAAGTGGCACTCACACTACATCCAACTTCCTGCTACTAAACACCAACGAGCCAGCAAACCTGTGCTAAACGTGGAGGAGACCATCCGGCTTACTTCCGTCGCTGCCCAGCGATACCAAAAGGCTGTGACCAGCAGGCTCACCTCGCACAACCCAAGGACGTCGCCTGCCAAAGAAGGCAACAAAAACCCTCGTTATATCCACCGAAACTAACCTCTCTACATACGCACGTCCTGGTCTCAGATGCCTCTGCAACAACAATCAAGGATACTCACAGTGCCCTATCATACAACAACAGACAAACCACAGATGCAGCCAACATCCTCGTCCTCACCAGCGAGTTACCATTCCAAACACCGCCATCGCCAACCATCCTACAAACTTCCAATATCATACCGCGTATCCGAACGCCGCCCTAAGCCAAAGATCTGAATAGTTATAATGTTGCATCGTTGAAGCAGTCAAGAATTAAATCCCAGCCCTATCCTAAATACAGGCTGACAGCTAGTCGAATTAGTAACTGTACCCAACATGGCCCCTAAATCCCGGAAGATGATGATTTTGTTTGGAACCCAATGAGGCGTAATGCAAAAACTCCAGGAACTGTTACACCTTTTAAAAATCAACCGAATGAAATTGCACTGATAAAATGAACCTCACTTCTACCCTACAGACAGTGGACAGTTCCATGGATACTCTGTCATTAGAACTGACCCGCCCAACAGATACAAAACCAACACGTCGAGGTGGGGGAAAGCCATTCTAGTAGCAATATACGAAATCAACCATCATCAGCTGCCCTTCCAACACTGCCAACACTCCTTGAAGCTATGCAGTAGAATTGACCTCGCGGGAGGACCTCCGACTAATATCCGTCTACCACCCACCTCGAGGAAGCATTCACCTCCGGATATAGAGGGACTCCTTCCAGGAACCACACCCATGTTGTGGAAGGCGACCTAAATTCAAAGCATAAGCACTGGAACTCGGTTGTAGAAAACCATAGGGGTGCCCAACAACTGGCACACTCCGTGACGACTTTGGCTACACGGTTGTGGCCCTGTCGATCCAACCAATATTTCCACCTTATAAAATAGGACGACCGCGGACGTTCTGACATTGCCATACTCTAGGCATGTCAGAGTATCCTACGACCTCCAAACGCTCCAGGCGTTGACGTCGGACATGATCCAGACTTCTGATCCTGGGGAACACTACCCTAGTATCCCTTACACAACACAGTTCCAGGACTACAAGAGAGCCAACTGGGACCTTTCCGTCAGTTGTGACCCAAAATCTGAGGCAAACCAGTGCCTCTGTGATAAATCCTAAGAGAATTTGAAGAGTGCCTTCTTCATCTGGAGACTAGTGTCGTTGTCAGACTTTGCATACTGGCAGGTTCCCAGACTACCCGGCCAACGCCATCGTACATGACCTACCTGCAGGGCTAAAGCGATCGGTTCTAATAACGAATATGCCCGTCGACGGTGGCAGGCGTTTCGAACGCCTGACTGACATTGAAATACAACAAGCTATGCAGAGAGCTACGCGCGATATTGCTGCACACCGCCGACTCAGTGGGAGAAAAACTTCAAACGATGTCACCGCCCGCCGACCACTCCATCTGGACCATGGAAATCACTATCAAAACGTGGTATTCCAAAATCCACCACTGGACAACACCATCTGGACCGGCATCAGCAGCACACGAAAAGGCTAACGCCCGTGCCAGCCACAAACCGTCCGATGGAGAACGCTTTTCGACTGTGCTCCAGTCGCCTCATCGCTGGACCTAGACCGGACCCATCGAACGGTAATACAACAGCAATAAAACCACATTACCTGCTAGCGACTTGTGAACCTCTGCAGAACTTACGTTAATTCTTCGAGATCTTCGACCAAGGAAAGCCCCGGGCCCCGACGGAATTAACAAAACCGTTTATCCATAAACTTCCTGCAGTTTCTCACTGCCGCCCTACTTAGATAATAAACGCATACGTTGCGAGAATGCTACTTCCACAAATCCCATGGAAAACAGCACGAGGTTGTGAAGCCATACCAAAACAGGAAAAACCGCAAGAGATCCAGCAAGCTACCGACCTATTAGTCTTCTCAATGTCTGGGCCAAGGTTTACGAGAAGATCATCGAACTCGCCTCCAGAGCCACGTGGACGAAAATTCTAATCATACCAGACAATCAATATGGCTTTGTGAAGCAAGCATCAACTTGCACCAACTGCTCAGATTATCCAACAAAATACCCATGGGTTTAACTCTGGACATGGTCGGCAGCGTCTTTCTGATGTGCTAAAGCCTTTGACAACAAGTCTGGCACGCCGGCCTCCTGTTCAAGCGGAACAAACGTAATTCCGCCTGCACCGTAGGAGAACCTATAATAGCATCATTCTAAAAGAGCGGAACGTTCAAAGTTCTTGCTCGAGCAGTCTCTACTACCGACAAATCAAAGCGGGTGTGACCCACACAAGGAGTCTGTGGTAAGTCCACTCCTATTCAATATATTACTTCAGGGGACCCCTAAACTTCTCCTGATGTGGATATCATTATTCGCGGACACGATGATTGCCCTGGCAGCTACTGGCAAGATCTCCTACAATGACCGTAGCTGTACTCCAGGCATGGTCTCAACAAGATGGCAGCATGTATGCCAAGTGGCGAACTTCGAGATCAACCCATCCCAAAACGAAAAGCGAGTTTATTTCACAAGCGACGGAGCCGCTACTGCCCTATCTGGAGCTAGGCAGGAGTACAGATCCCGTGCGTCAGCATCTGCCAACTACCTTGGTACGGAGATGGATGCGGCGCCTTACCGGTTAAACCACATTCAAAACATCCAATCGCCAAAGTCACTGGAAAAGCGGCAGCCCTACGCACCTCTAACGTACTTCCCCGCAAATTGATTTATCTTGATCCGTCTGCCATCTACAAACAGATTCTCGACGGCCATGCCTATGCATGCCAGGTGTGGCCGGGTGACACTCAGCAATCTGGAGTCATACAACGGCTAACAGAATAAATCTTGCGAATGGTGTACCTCGCCCGCGCGAAACTCCCATCCACCTTCGCCACGATAGACCTAGAAAATGGCATCAATAGCCGAGCACATCCGTGATGTCTCCCGAACATTCTACAAAGACCTACAGACAGAATAAATCCGACCATCCAGGCGCAGACACAGTTCCCTTCCGAGCCCAAAAGACATTATATATCAGACTATATCAGCAATCAGAACACTCTCACCATACCACCTCGTCATCTCAACGAAAGCGGCCCCGATGTTCCAAGGAGGTCTTCCACCGCCCGCCAAGAAGAGACGGGGAATTAACAAAACCGTTCCTATGTAAACTTATTTTTGCCCCCACCCACATCATACTGTACAATTATCGGGCGGCATGATCCGCATTCCCCAAATAAAACCCCCCCACCCCCATTCCCAATCATTAAGTTGGAAAAATCCACGACTCGCGTTTCATCATCAGGCACCCCATCAAACATTAATTATGGCCATCAGAGGCCGGCATTTACATTGCACTCACGGACAAAGCGTTCCGATGAGAAGAGAAGAAGATATAGATGTCAAAAGCGCACTTTAATTATATTATCTGCTCCCAGCATTCTAGCCCCAGCCCCCACCCCCCCCCCAACCCCACTGTGGCCAAAAACGCTCGTGACCTTGTGACAAGGATATAAAGCAGAGGCAAGGAAGGAACAGTAAGTTTCCTTATAATGATAATACTACTTCATCCGCACGGTTCATGTTTATAGGACAGCATTAGGGCCTACGTTCTGCGGATGAGCCGGGTTCAGCCAGGCCACTCTATATCGCTCCGCTCTCACCCCACGACCCCCCCCCCTCACCCCACGATGCCTCGGTTCAGCGGGCGTTACACGAGGAAGTTCAAAACGTGAAAAGAGAAAACACAATTTCCAACTGTTTTTGAGATAAAAATGCAGGAAATACTAAACTGTGCTTCGTTATGTATTTTAATTTTCCTTTGATGTTTTCTGCTAGTAATTTGAACAGCCATTGTATTCTCCCAATACTCCATTCCTATTTCAAACTCAAAACAGAGCCGCTTTAGTCCAGTTATAAGAGCACAATACAGTTAGCTCTGAAGGAGGTTTTTTAATTTTTTACATTAACTTTCCTCTTTTCATAGTTCAAACTCGTCTACTATAAAAAAGAAAAGTAAAAAGTTAAATGGACTTGAAGAGTGATTGTGATGGTCAATTCAGAAATAGGTGGCAGATTCATAACATTGCCAGAAATGCATATAAACCTGGCTGTGAAATATAATAAAAAGCTTGACAAATGTCAAATGTTTAAACACTGCCAATTTGGAGATAGTCCTTTTGAAAAAAAAAACGAAATAATAAAAAAAAAAAAAAAGAAGGATGATGAGAAAAGTCAGTAAAGATCACCATGAAACGTTCAATCAATTGGTATTGTTTTTAGAATATGATTCAAAGGATTGAAATTGATTGATTACTTACTAGTCAGGGGGGCTTTGTTTACAAGTTTTGTTATCTTACTGCCCTAGAATAGGCCCTTATTCTGTTACCTCCAGCTTCTCTTCTTCCCCTTTTGAACGTATCAATCTCACACGATTTCTTGCTGTAATTGTGATGGTAATTTTTGTACCGCGTCCGCCGCGTAATGTGGACGGGTACCACGGGTAGTAAAAAGTCGAGTTTCATCATCACTAAATTAGTCTCAATGACCACAAGACATAGTTAAAAATAAATTCTGAGTTTTAAAAAAAATCTTCGCGTTCATTTGCGGCGCCGCATTTGTAAGTGCGTTTACTCGCGAGAGAAACCATTGTTCTATCGAGAGCGAGTTCTTTGTATGTCAGCTAATTGAAATATATATACAATTTCAGATACCGAGAAGACAACAAGCCCGAAGGATGAGAATAAGATAGACAAGGATTATAAAAATATTAATCAAATAATAAATAGTTTATCCAATAAAACCTTAACCCTTGAAGTCATTATTAAAATCAAAATACAAAATGAAATTCAAAAAGGCAGGAACACATTTGTAAGTTTTATCCACTATGAATGAAAAAAATCGGACACATATAATTATTTTTTTGGTTTTTCGTTTCACTTGGGATTTTTCCTGAGCCGCATTTTTCGCTCCCGATTTACTCACACTTTGTTTGTTTTTTTTCACCACACCTCTTCCAGAGCTGTTTTGGTTGGCTCACTGTTCCCCCCTCTCGAATCCTTTTTTTTTTTTTTTTTTTTTTTTTTTTTTTTTTCCTTTTCTTCGTTTCCTTGGTTTTTGTTGGTGTTTTTTTTTTCTTTTTTTTTTTTGTTTTGGTTTTTGTTTTTTTATCTTTTTTTTTTTTTTTTTTTGTTTTTTTTTTTTTTTTTTTTTTTTTTTTTTTTTTTTTTTTTTTTTTTTTATTTTTCTTTTTTTTTTTTTTTTTTTTTTTTTTTTTTTTGACCTCTACAAACAGATTCTCCGACCGCCATCGCCTATGCATGCCCAGTGTGGTCCGGTGTGGCACTCCATCTTGATTCCTACAACGGCTACGAATGAATCTTGCGACTGGTGTCCTTCGCCCCGCGCGAAACTCCCATCCCCTTCTCCACGAGACCTAGAATGGATCAATACCGAGCAGTCCCTCCGTGATGTCTCCCGAACATTCACAACGACCTCCAGACAGAAGAAATCGACCATCCAGGCGCGACGACAGTTCCTGTCCGAGCCCAACGACGATATTTCAGACATATATCAGCATCGAACCCTCTCACCATACCACCTCGTTCATCTCAACCGACGGCCCCCGATTTCAGGAGGTCTTCCACCGGCCCGCCATAGAGAACGGGAATACAAAACCGTTCCTACTGTAACTTATTTTTGGCTGCCACAAACCATCTGTGGGTAGTTCCGATTGCGCCCCCGCCCCGACAACCCACTCATACTGTACATTATCTGGCGATGATCCGCTATTCCAATTAAACCCCCCCCCCCTTCCCAATCATACAGTGCTGGAAAATCCCGACTTCCCGTTCTCCTCATCAGGCACCATCAAACCGTATTTATGGCATCGGGCCGTCATTTACTTGCCACTCCTCACGACGAAAGCGTTCCGATGAGTAAAGAATAACTATAGATGTCATAAAGCGCACTTTAATATATATCTGCTCGCCAGCATTCTACCCCAGGCCCCACCCCCCCACCCCCACTGTGCGAACGCTCGTGGACCTTGTGACAATATTAAAGCATGCAAGAGGAACATAAGTTTCCTTATAATGAAATACTACTTTCATTCGCACGATCTTGGTTTATAGGAAGCATAGGCCTACGTCTGGATGAGCGGGTTCAGCCAAGGCCATCTCTATATCGCTCCGCCTCTCACCCCCTACGACCCCCCCCCCTCCCCTCACGATGGCCTCGGTTTCAGCGGGCGTTTACACCTAAGTTTTCCAAAAGTGAAAAGAGAAACAATTTCAACTGTTTTTTGGTGTAAAAGCTGATATAAATGTTTTTTATTATTTATTTTCCTTTGAGTTTTCTGCTAAAAATTTATTTGAACAGCAATTGTATTTTCCATACTATTTCCTATTTCATACTCAAACAGACCGCTTTAGTCAGTTATAGAGCAATCCGTTACGTTGAGGGGTTTTTAATTGTTTGTTAACTTAACTTTCCCTCTTTTCATAGTCACCCTGTCTACTATTAAAAGAAAAGTAAAAGTAATGACCTGAGGTGATTTGGGGGGGTGATTGGTCATTTCAGAAATAGGTGGCAGATTCATAACTGTGCCAGATGCATATAACCTGGCATGTGAATAATAATGCTTGATCAAATGTCAATGTTTCACACTGCCAATTTGGCATATTCCTTTTTGAAAAAACACACGAATAATAAGAAGGATGATGAGGAAAGTTCGTAAACAAAGGAACGTCAATCAATTGGTATTGTTTAGAATATATTTCAAAGATGAGATTGATTGATTATTACTAGTCAGTGTGGCTTTGTTTACAAGTTTTGTTATTTACTGGTTTAGATGCCCTTATTCTGTTTCTTTTCTCTTTTCACTTTTTTGAACGTATCATTCACACGATTCTTGTGTATTTGTGATTTAGATTTTTTTTGTAACCAGCTTCCGCCGGTATGTGGAACGTCCCGGGTAGGCAAAAGTCGCGTTTCGTCATCACTACATAGTCTCCATGACACAAGGACAGTAGTTAAAAATATAATCTGTGTTTAAAAAAAAAGGTATCGCGGTCTTTGCGGCGCATATTGTAAGTGCGTTTAACTCGCGAGTAGAACACATTGTTCTCTCGAGAGCGGAGTTCTTTTGTTGTCAGCTAATTGAAATATATATTCAATTCAGATCCGAAAGCGACAAGCCCGCAGATGAATAAGATTTAACAAGGATGTCATAAAAATATTTAATTCGTAAGGAATAAATATTTAACCAATAAACCTTTAACTCTTGAATCTTATTAACAATCAATCTATTCCAAAAATGTATGATTTTGTAAGTTTATCCCTATAAGGAAAAAATCGACATCATATAATTATTGGATAATAACAAATACTTAAAACCCTTAAATAAGCCGATTTTTTCGGGCGTTCAAAGTGGATAAACTTACAAAAATCATACATTTTTTTGTCACAGCAATTTATTTTAATTTTATATGATTTCAAGAGTTTAATGATTGTATTGGATAAACTTATATATCCTTTTTATTAATTAAATATTTTTTATGACATCCTAGTCAATCTATTGTCTTTTGGTGTTTTTTTTTTTTTTTTTTTTTTTTTTTTTTGCTTTTTTTTTTTGGGGTTTTTTGTTTTTTTTTTTTTTTTTTTTTTTTTTGGGATTTTTTTTTTTGTTCTTTTTTTGTTTTTTTTTTTTTTTTTTTTTTTTTTTGGGAAACCCCTTTTTGGTTCTTTTTTTTTTTTTTTTTTGGTTTTTTTTTTTTTTTTTTTTTTTGGGTTTTTTTGTTATTTTTTTGGGAAAAAAATTTTTTTGGAAATAATAAAAAAATACTTAAAACCCCCTTAAAAAAAGGCCGATTTTTTCCGTTAAAAAGGGGAAAAAAACTTAAAAAAAATCATACTTTTTTTTGTAACACCCAATTTTTTTTAATTTTTAAAAATGATTTCAAGATTTTAATGATTGTATTGGATAAATTTAATACCCTTTTTTATTAAAAAAATTTTTTTTAGACACCTAGTCAACCCTATTGCAACATGGGCCGTGTACTTTTGGGGAAATCTAAAAATTTGTAAAAGAATTCAATTGCGACATACAAAAGAACTCCGCTCTCGAAAGAAAAAATTGTTCTACTCGCAAAGAAAACGCACAAAAAGAATAGTGTCCATCCTTTAAATGTCCCCAAAATGGCAATTTTTTTTAACCCAAAAACGCAAAAATTTCCCGGAAAACCATTTTATATATTTTTGTGTGTTTTTCCCCCTTTGAAAAGAAATTTTAAAAATCTGTGGGGCCAATTTTTTTCAGAAATTTTTAAATACAGTTTAAAAAATATCTTTGTATATTTTGTTTTATAGATTTGGTATATTTTTTCTGATTTTGCCAGTGAAGATGGGAAAAATTCATCACCAGCAATCCGAATAAAACCATTTTTACCCTTTTTTTAATATAGCCAAATTGTAGGTGTAAAAAAGGTTTTGGGTTTTTGTGTTGAAAAAAATTTTATTTTATTTTTCCCCAAAAGGGCATATGGAATGTTTCCCGATATTTTGTTTTTCCCCCTGGCAGGGGTTCCGGGAAATTTAAATGGAGTTGGGGCCCCAAAATTATGCATTCCCTTGAAAACACCCAAAAAACTCTGATTTTTTTGTAAAAGGCGTGACTCAACCACCTTTAAACCCGAGGGCACCCCGGGAAATTTCCCCAATGTAGGCCTATGCATCGGGGCCTTGGATTTATGACCCTCTTTTGCCCCATATGGCTAAAAATTTTATCATAATTAGGGCTTAAAAATTAAAATAAAAGGGGGTTTTGAGTCTATCCACTAAACCCACAAAAATGTTTAGTTTTGTTTGTACAACATTGAAAGTCAACAAAAATTTAAAGGGTTAAATTCCTATCATTCGTAAAACGTTTTTTTGGGGGGCCCGGGCCCGTCCCAAAAATGGATTTAGGGGTTGAGAATCGCACCTTCGCTTTGTAATTCTGAAAATTATATGAAACCCCTAAGCGGTTATTTTGTGGAGGGAGCCCTTTTTCAAACAACCCCTTTAAAAAATTCCCAAAATGAAAAAGGGTTTTTTTTCCCCCCCAAAAAAAGTTTAAACCCTTGGGCAAAATCAAATAAAGCGAAAGGCCATTAAAAAACCGTCATTACAAGTTCGCAAATTTTGCGGTTTTGCCCAAAAAATTAAAATTTTTAATTCGTTTCGGTTTACGTTTTGGGGATTATTTTTGGGCGATTATAGAAAACACGCGTTTTGTTTTTTTTCGGGGTTTTTGCGTGTTTAAAAAATTCCATTCCCAAAATTTTATTTATCTCCTTTTTCCTTTAGATATTTCCCTACAGTTTTGTTTTCTTGTTCCCCAACGCGGTTTCCCCCATTCTTAAAAAAAACCCTTGAAAAAAATTTGGGAATTGTATGCAAAACGGGTGTACAAAGGGGGAAATGGGGCGTTAGGAAGTTTTAAATTTAAATTTCCCCTTTGGGAAAAGGGAATAGCTCTGGTGTTTTTTTTTTTTGGGTTAGCCCCCTACGGGGAAAACCCCACACACCCGATCTTGATAAAAGGTTTGGGGGGGAAACCTTCCCCAATTTTGGGTAAATCAAAAGGAAATTTTTTCTCTTGAATATCGTTTTTTTACGATTTTTTTCTTTTTTAAATTGCGACATTTTCGTAAACATTTGGCCCGCGCCCGGGGGAAAAGGGCTTCCTCCGATCTCGATAAAACTTTATGGGAACGTTGAAATCAGGAACTTGAAATTTTTTATTATTTTGGGGACAATAAAAGGGTTATTTTCTCAAAAAAATCATCCCTTTTGGGTTTACGAAAGGGGCGATGTGTTTTCTGGGCCCCCCCAAAAACCGTTTCGCGGCAAACGGACTCGTGAGGGTTTGGGGTTCGGTTTTTTTTTTATATTTAAACGCAACAACCTTTTGGGTCATAAGGGCCCACTCAAACCGGGGGGGAATGGCAGGGGGGGTCCTATGTCAAAAAACCCGGACACTGGAAAGGGGGAGGAAGGGGGGTTTCTCACGCCCGCGGCCCGTCATCGTTTTGCCCCTCTTTTCGTCGGGGTCTTTGTCATCGTCGTCGGGGGTCGTGGGGGAAAGGAGGGGGGGTCCCCGACGACGATTAAAAAAAAATAAAATAAATAAATTTTTTTAGACCCAAACCCCATCATTTATATAACTGTTTTTTCAGGGGGGGGCCTTTAAATCAAAGCACCAAAACCAACCCCGCAGGCCCCGACCAACGACGAAATGAGCGGGTTTAAACCCAAACCCAAAAATCGATATTTTAATAGGAAATATAGCAATTTAGTGGTATAGGGCAGTGGGGAACAAAACCCCCGAATCAACGCCCAGAATCAAAAGGCCGATTCGAAAAAACTCTGAAATTTTTTTAGTGGGTTCTTGCTAGGAAAGGGGCCCAAACTCGCCTCTAGTTTCGGGGCCCTTTTAATCGCCAAATCGGGGCGCCTTTGCATTGTTGAAGGGAAAACATGGGGTTTCCCTTTTTCCCCTTGTTTTTTTTAATGGCGAAAAATGACAAACAATGACGACTTTAAACCTAACCATTTGGGTAAAAATAATCAAACCCTAAAAACTCATCCATCAACCGACTGGAAAAAAAAGTTTTGCGAAAATCCCGTTTAAACCCCTTGTGAATGTGAAGGCATGGCAAGTATGCAAAAGCTTTTTCTACAACAATGCAACATGCGAACCGAAATTAAGGCAAACCACAAGTAGTCCCTTTGGCTATGATACCAAAACACAAAAAATTTCAAAAACAACACTTTCTAGGAAAAAACTAGTCGCAAAGTCGCCTTTCATTCCAAAATTTTGGGGTAAAAATTTAAAAGTTAAAATAGATTCCATAAAACCAAAAAGATTTTTTTTTAAAACATTGTGCAATGATTTTTTTGTTGGGATCCTAGGGCAAAAACCTTTAGACTTGCCCCCCATTCGGTTCGCAGTTGGGATTGTTGTTCAGTAGTGTTTGGCCTTTTATAGAGGAACTTACCCAAAACCCAGAAAAAAACTAAAAAAAACAGTAGTTTTGTAGTAAAAAAAAACATAATATTATAGTCTTTTGGGAAGAAAAAACTAATTTTTTAAATTTTTTTTTCCTACTCCCAATATTGCGGCTTTTTAAAGGTTTTTTTTTAAAATTTTTTATAAAAATAAATATAAATATACGGGTAATTAAAAAATTTAAGTGGTTGGGGACATTTAGATTTTTTGGGACTCCAAAATTTTTGGGTTAAAAAGTAATTTAGTTTGACTTAGTTGACCCAAGTTTTTATTCGAAACGATTGTTTTTTTGTGGGGTTCATTGGTATCATTGGTATCATCACTCGTTTTGGGGTAACAAGTGCTAGCTCTTTTGGGGGACTCCCCTTCCAAAAAAAGTTTCCCCCCTTACGGTTTGGGAGTTTTTACGTACTGGTGGGGGTGTTTCCCCCGGCAGGGGGTTAAATTTTCGACGACCGGGAAAATCCAAAATTTTTTAACAACAAAGTAAGGGAAAAAAATTTAAAATTCCCAAGAAAATTTAAAAAACCCTTTAAAATAAAATTTCGATTTCCACCCCCGTCTTTCCCCCCCCCCCCCCGTAGTTCAGATGAGTAATGAGGGAATCAATCTCATTTTAAAAATCAAAAAAAGGGCCTCCGGGGGAAACCATTGAGGGCTGTTTGGGGTCCTCCGCCACGAGATGCTTTCCGTCCCTTCCCCAGCGGGGTCCCCGTTTTTGCGCTGTTGCCTGGGGCATTTTTTTGAATGGGGAACATTGGGCTGGGAGTGCCATTCGGGATAGCGACGGGGCAAATTTTCCCCAAAGGGAAATTTTTCGCAATTGTTTGAAAGGGTTTTGTTTAAATGTTCCTCCCCCACAAGATAAAAAATGAGTTTGACTTCAAAACCCTTTAAATTAATTGCGTGTTTTTCAACGTTTTTTTGGCCGTTTTGTCAAAGAAAAAACCCTTTGGGAAGTTGGAAATTGTTGAAAAAGTGTTGTTTTGGGCCATTTTAAAGTAAAAACTGTTTTCCCCAAAAAGGTAAGTTTAAAAAAATATACCAAATTTCTTCTTGACGGTGGGTCATGGGTTTTACAACTAGCAGGACTTACAACCAAATTTTATCACAATTCACCCAAAACCAAAAATTTAAAAAACTACATTTTTATACTTCACTATTCCCGGGGGGCCAAAGAAAATAGATAGCCCCCGTTTTTTTTTTTGCAAACAAAAAAGAGGGGCAAAAAAGTCCCAAAAAAAAAAATCTTTTTTGTTTTTAATGGAAAAGGGGACCCCTTTTTACTAGCTAAAGGGGGACTCTTTTACTTTTTTTTTAAAAAAAATGCCCATATAGTGTTTTTTTCGCAAAAAATTATAATTTTTACTTTTTACTCTAATTTTTTTATTTCCCCCGGCAGCCAAGGGCCATCATCGTAAAACCCAAAACAAATTTTATCTTTAAATTTTAAACCCCCGCATTTTTGGGAGGAACGAATATTTTAAGGTTAAAAAAATCTTTTGGAAAATCATTTAACTTTATTTTAAATTATTTCCCCCCCTGTGTCTGTAACCCAATAATAAATTTAAAAAAATTTCAATTTAGGCTTTTGAGACCCAGATATCATATTTTTAATTAAAATTTAAATTTTTAGGGCTTTATTATTTAATAAAGGGAAAACCAAAAAATATTCGGGCGGCGAAAAAGGCCCCCAGCAATTTGGGTTTTTAAAAAAACATAAATAAATACACCCCAAAAAAAACATAAATTCGGGGTGTGTTTTAAAAACTTTGTGTTTTTTTTTGTTGGTTTATGCTTCACTTCAATCAAAAAATAAATAATTGCCCCAAGGGGAAGGGTCAGTAGTAAAAAATTTAAAATTTTTTTCATAAAGTCCTAACTTAAAACCTTTTAAAAAAAAAAAGATTGGATAATAATAACGCGATAAATGCGCAGCAAATACATCGCAACAATAATTTTAACCAACCTTGGATTTTGAGCAAAAAAGCATCTTATTTTTCAAAACAGCAAGTTATCTGATTTCAAATACAAATTAAAAAATTTTTGCGCGTCATTAGTGTTGAAGTAGTCACACTAGCATGCGCTACAAGCGCTAGGATCGATTGTTGACTGAGCAGAAGTGACCGGCAACCAATTAACTTCTTCTTGACTCCCTAGGTTGGGCGACTATCAGGTCACAACTAGCGCGCTCTAACGTGTAGGTAGCCTACAAGTGAGCAGGCTGAAGCCGGTAAAAGCTATTACTCTGAGAACACTAGTCACCCAACGATAATATGCTAATGAGACCCCCCGCCCGCCCCGTGTCCCCGGTAACTCACTCGTTCCACTGTAACATGCATGCATGTTTTATCATAAAAATATACATATTTTATTATGTTTATTAATTTGAAGTCTTGCTCGCGGTCGCTGGCAGTGGGTGCAGTGGGCACATTGTATTGGGCGCACGCGCGCAGGCGCGCTATATGGCGAAGCAAAAGGTTCCGGGAACGCGGTTAGGGCGATAAGTCAGTGATTGTGATTTGTAACCAAAGATCACATTTTAAAACCAATAAGGAAAATTCGGTTTTAAAAAGAGGGGCCGGCCGTTTCATCGACACTTCGTTTCACTACCGCCGTTTCATCGCAAATTCATTTAATATTTGAAAGTTCGGACACCGTTTCATCAAACTTTGAAAAAGCCCCCGCCGTTTCTCGCACCCCGTTTCCTCGAAAAAACGGGGTATACTGGTCTGAAACATCCTGGCGCCGGTTTTTGTATTGCTCCTAAAAAAGGTTTCTTGCTTGTAAGTTATACGATGTGATATGAATTTTCCAAAACTTAAGTATCGTTTTTGTAGGTTATTGTATAGTTGTAATAAAAATACTAGATTTAGGGCATATAAATTAAAGTGCCGCTAAACTGACTTTTTATTAACGTTTTTTTGCTGTATTAATCTATTTTCGATAAAAAGCCAAAAAATTTAAATTATGCCGTCGGGTTTGGGCCAAAATTTGGTGGAATTTTAAAAAAAAATAATGGGGCCTCAATTTTTTTAAAAATACTTTATTTTCATCTTAAAAGGGCTATGTGTAAAAATAATTGTAAAAAGGAAAAAACTGATTTAAAAAACCCCGTTGTAAAAACACATTTTTCGGTTATCTCCAACGGAAATTTTTTCGAAAAAGGTTGAAATGTAAACTTTTCAGGGAAAAATTAAAAGGGAGGGCGAAACCCCAAAAAGGGGCGGAGGGGGAAGGGCCTCCGTAATTTATTTTAGACACTGACCTGATGTATGTAGTAGTTCTTTATTTCATTTAGTTCGCAGACGTATACTTACATATTTCTACCCAAACGGGGAAGTCAAGAGGCCTACAAACAAAAACAATAAAACCCTTTTAAAAACAAAACAAAAAATTTTTTAAAATTTTAAAAAAATTTTTTAAAAACCCCCCCAAAGCCCGCAGACACCCTTACACCCTTTTGGGGAAAAAAACCCCTCCTTTTTTAAAAAAATAACTCTTTTTTAAAAAAAATGGAGAACCCCCACATTTTAAAAGGTTTTAAAAATTTAAATTTTAACCTAGGGAGACCGGCAAACAGGGTTTTTTTTGGGGTTTTTAAAAATTTTTTTTCCGTTTTTCAAATTAAAATTCCCAAAAGTTTCCCCGGCCTCAAAATAAAACCAACTTTTTTAAAAAAAAATTTTTTTCAACGGATGGAAACCAAAACCATTAACAATCCCCGGGGTTTCTTTTAAAAGCTCCCATTGGAAAGGGGGAAGCGGGGGGGGAAAGGGGGAAAGGGAAAAAACAAAGGGGAGGCCAAAGCAAAAGGGAAAAACTTGCCCCTATAAAAATAAAAGAGCCCCGAGTTTTTACAAAAAGAAAGGAAAAGAAAAATGGTGACAAACACCCGCGGACGGTTGAAAGCCCCCCCGGGGGCTTTCAAAATTTCTTCCCCCAGGAACTTTTTTTAAATGAGGATACCAAAAAATAAGCCAAAACCCCCCCAAAAATTTTTTTTAACGCGCAAACCAAATTTAACCCCCCCAAAGCTCCAGGGAAAAAAAAAAAATTCAGGCGCAAACAAAAAAAAGGAAAAAAAACCCCCAAAAAGGGCCCAAAAAACACTACCCTGCGGCACTCCAATACGCAGCCCTTTTTTTTTAAAGATACACTTTTAAATTTATTTTAAACAACTTGCTGCCAAAATTCACTTAAAAAACTTTAAACCAACTAACGCTTTTCCCCCCAATTCCATATCTCTCTATTTTTTTTTAAAACAATATCGGTCTTTTAACAGTCCCCAAAACGCACTTTTAAGCATTACACTTAAAACAATTTTTCCTTTTTTTTTAAATTTTCATCCTCCACTTGGATATTACAATTTTGCAGTGCACTTTCTGTAGATTTTTTTTTTCTAAAGCCAGACTGATTTTAACAAAAATTTCATTTTTTTTCCAAAATAACCAAAAATTTTTATGCCCCCATATCTCAATCCTTTTTCTAAAATGGGCAGTAATTTAAAGGGGGTCGCAGCTCTTCTGGTTTACTATGGGGTTTAAAAATTTAGGGAAATTTAAAAATTTAAACAAAAAAAAAAAGAAAATCCCATTTTGCAGAGTTTAATTTTTTCCACTGCCAACCTTCTCTTCACCCTTTTTTCTCTCTCTCTCCTCTCTCCTCTCTCCTCTCCCCCTCTCCCCCTCTCTCTCTCTCCTCTCTCCTCTCTCTCCCCTCTCTAAACTCTTCAAGTACAAACCCACATTTTGGGCCCGCGATGTTTTTCATTAGATGTTTACAATGTACCACGAAATGTTATAAAAAAAAAGGGGAAAAATTTTTTTTGCCTTTTGGGAACAATTTTTTTTTTCCCCCCAAAAAAAAAAAAAAGGGAAAAATTTTAAAATTTTTTTGGGGCCCCCAAAAAAAATTTTTTTTTTTTTTTAAAAAAATTTTTTTCCAACCAATTTTTTTTTCAGTTTTTAGTTTTTTTTGGGTTTTTGGTTTTTGCTTTATGTTTTTTGTTTTTTTTTTTTTTTTTTTCCCCCGGGGGGGGGGGGGGGGTTTTTTTTTTTTTTTTTTTTTTTTTTTTTTGGTTTTTTTCCCCAACTTTTTACGGGAAAATTTTTTTTTTTTTTACGTTCCCTTTTTTTTTCACGTTTGGGGTTTTTTTTTTTTTTTTTTATGTTCACGTTTAAAGTTTTTTTTTTTTTAA
>JAMZAV010004414.1:0-47037 GCA_024449915.1 Sweltsa coloradensis
AAATTTTTATTTTTTTTTTTCCAAGTAAAAAACTTTGTTTTTTTTTGACTTTGTATTTTTTTTTTCTTTCCTGTCTTGCTACAAGTAGTACATTGTTCTTATTTTTAATAAGTTTTAATATTTTATATTATAGATTCTACTGCATTGTTATTTATATACTACTTTCCAAAATTCACATGCTTTTAGATCTATAGCAATGAACTTGTTTATTCCTGACTTAGTATGAAGTAGGCACTAGGTATATTGTTTCCTATTAAATGAGATATATATTATTATATTGTAAATATCATGACTCATGATTATGATTATATTTTCTAATCTTTACAAGGTCACACCTCAGGAGACCCTTCTCCTTCAGTGGCCATTAACAAAATTCATACTCAAAATGATATTCTATTCAATAAATATTCTATTCTATTCTATTCTATTCTATTCTATTATATAAAAAAAACTATATAAACTACTATATAAAAAAAAACACACACACACACACACACACACGTTTTGTTTAGACGTCTGTTTCAGTGGCTGTGTGTATGTGTGTGTTACTGTTGTTTTTTATTGTTGATTGTTGTTGTTTTGTATCTTGGTTCCAACCCGTAACGTCAATGACGAGCCTTGTACGCTTTAGATGTAGTCCAAGAGAGCATCGTATTACCTACGTGTGTAGGTTTGTGAATATATATATATGGTACGCAATAGAAACGTAACGCGCATTCAAACTTCGTATCTAAAACGGGCGGCTACCGCGTGTAGAGCGGTACAATGGCCCGACCCGTACTCCTCGGCTGCGCGACACCGACTAGTGGGTCACGTGACTAGCGCCCGTCACCGAAGAGCGTGGAGTTCCGACCTTATCTGAGAACGACCGAGCAGAAAGCTTCCGCCCCGTGAAGCGCCGTCGCTCTATGCTCTTTCTCACCCGTGGAGTTGGCCTCGTTGAATCGTATCCTCTTAAGGTCTTTACAGATTAAGGTGAAAATTTGTAAAATAGGAGAGAATGTTGTACTTATTGACCCTGCAAAATTTCATAACGATCGGAACATTTTTTTTTATTTTTTTTATATATTTTATAACCAACGAATGGATTTTGTTCAAAAACTATACAGCAACCCGCCTAGGTGGTATGTACATTGTACATGTGTGCAAAATTTCAGGTCGATCAGAGAAACGGTGCGACCTGTACCGAAGCAGTAACAGAAAAAAAGAAAAAAAAAACAGACATTTGAGCCATAAGAGTCAAGTGGAGACGCTCGCTACGCTCGCTCAAAAAGAATAACAACAAATTAAAATAAAATAATTATAATTACAAAAGAAGAAGAAGAAAAAGAAGAAGAGAAGAAGAAGAAAGAAGAAGAAGAAGAAGAAGAAGAAGAAGAAGAAGAAGAAGAAGAAGAAGAAGAAGAGAAGAAGAAGAATGAAGAAGAAGAAGAAGAAGAAGAAGAAGAAGAAGAAGAAGAAGAAGAAGAAGAAGAAGAAGAAGAAGAAGAAGAATAAGCCGGAGGTTCTGGGTTTGAACCCCAGTCGGGGCAAACTTTTTCGACAACTGCTATGAATCAATAATAATAATTATAATAATAATAATAATAATAATAATAATAATATAATAATAATATAATAATAATAATAATAATAATAAATAATAATAATAATAATTATAATAATAATAATAACTATTTATGTTTGATAGAATAAATTTTGTACATTATATTATTATAAAGTGAAACACGGAACCAGGTGATGGAAGTGAAGCTGTGGGAGAACAGGAGAGAATGGGGGAAATTGGTGGAGAAGAAGATGCTGAATGAAAATGAAGATGAAGAAACGCTGAGCCCGGCAACTTCGATAAAACTGTTTCGTGGCCTAGATATCGGTGTAGTGTGAAGAACACCAGTCAATTTTACATTGTTGGAAATTTGAACTTTTTATTTTAAATTATATTTCATAACAAATAATGATCATTCACTTCAGTATTTTTCATTTAATACTGCAAGGCACATGTTGAAATTAAAGAAAAAGTCTTATTACAAGACATTCACCCGAACCTCTAACAGATAACTCCCAACATAGCTGATGGATCTCCTCCACGTTTCATCCGAACTGTAGCAAGCATCTTCAAGAGAGATCCGAGGGCAGAAACCATTAGTTACTAGTTACAAGGCTGCGACGTATTGGTCCATGTTATCCCTCTTCATTCCTTAATTTGTTTCAGTATGTTTGTGTGTGATTGTTGTTTAGATGAAAGTACAATTTTTTTTACCCTCTATTTACTTCCGGTCTTATTCTCAATATTTATTTAAACACATGTTGACAACATCCGTGTTTTATAACAGTACAGTTATAGTACTGATTTTTAATCAAGCAACCCATGTGTTCTTTGTGAAATTTGTTTCTAATTGTTGTTGACGTATAATTATAATTATTTTAAAATTTGTTTAATCACGGTTTATTATATTGTGTATTTTGTAATTTTAATTTTATTCAAATAATATTATATCATTCACTATTAATTTGTTTAATGATATTATTGAGTTGAATTATATAAGTTAACGCGGTGTCTTACCAATCACCTTCACAAACGTGAAGACAAGAGAGAATTATCAAAACCATCATCTATTTTTTTTCTATTTTTTTTGTGTGGCTCGTTGGTCTTGTTGTTAGCGTATATGTTTCCAATGCAGAAGGTCCAGGGTTCGATTCCCGCCAAAGTCAGAAGTTTTTTAACTTCTGATTTGGACTAAAGTCCACCAGTTCGTGTCTTAGGAGTTTGTAAACGGTGACTTTGGAGCCGTTCTAGCAACGAAGCAGATAATAAATTCAGAGTTGTTCTGAATCGGCCTTGTTGATTCTGGCGTTGATTCGCGGGTGTTCGCACTGTCCATACCACTGATTGCTATATTTCCTATTAAAAATATCGAACTTTGGTTGGTTATCGCTCACTCGTCGATTGCGTCGGGGCTTTCAGGGTAGGCTTAGTCGCTTTGATTTACTGTCCCCCACTGAAAATCAGTTATATAACTGAGTGGGTAGACTCTAAACACAATTTATTTATTTATTTATTTATTATATTGTAGCTTTTGATTCAAATTACGTAAAAAAAAAACGAGATATTAATGCTTGGGTTTCGCCAAAATACGCGCTTTCTTAAATCTAGTAGTAGTTAAAAATTTCGTAGTAAATCAATTTTCTATTTCCCATAGGAAATTGCTTTTTTGCACTGATGGACAAGATAGTGCGCCGTTTCTCATTTCCGGTAAACCAAGGAGATACTCCAAGTTACTCTCTTATTTATTTTAAAGTTTTTCATTTATTGAATACTTTTAAATTCCAATCATGAACAATTTAATTGAATAAAGTAAACCGTACAAATACAAAAAACTTTAAAAAGACACCTTAAGCTTATACATTCAAAGGTTCCGCGGTCTACAAGAAGTGCCAAGCTTATACACCATTCTACATTAGCGTAGGCTCAAATACTATTTTCTCAGTGACTGAATCCTTGCTCAATACTTGGTAACAATTTGTTTGCACTATCGTAACTATTGTTTTAAATTTATTGGTTTGTGAAAAATTATTTTTATTTGTTGTTTGTACTTTTTCCGTCAAAGGTCACCATTTCCTTACGTCCATGCAAAATTTATTTCCCCACACGCAAGGTCAGTATCGCTGGAGTGCTGACTTACATCATAAAAGGCATTTTTAGAGAATTTCAACGCATTTTTTCACCCACAATGACTCTTCATACTTAAACCAAAATTGTTATCTGTTATAATCCACACACACACGGAAGCAATTTTAATGGCGACTATACTAGGTTCTCTAGAGCTGTTATGTGTTGTTATTTCCTAACCAGGCCACAGTGCAAAGATAATCTGTAGGCGTCAGTGCTGCGATCCTTCGGCTGTAGCATTCTTATCTGAAACCAACTCCATACGGGATGACAGGTGGAATATTCAAAGACCACATAAATGTAGAAGTAATCGTCGTGTTTACACAACAAACGATGCCATCATGAGCCCCTTGATAATAATTTAAGTAACTAGTCAAGTAGGTCGAAACCATATTATAACCAAATATCGAAAACCAATATTCCAAACAAGAATTCCATTTGCGAGGTAAGTCAGAGTTGGTAATTAAATAAGTTTCCTCGGAAAATCTAGGCGGGCATAAGACACATCATTTAATACGAATTATTATTTAAATAAGGCGACGGACTTCAACTACCCTATAGAGGGGTTATTTATTTAATGTTTATTTTCAATTCAGTTATGGAAAGTGATAGGACGTCAACTAAATATTTGTACCTAACTCCAGTGTCTCCAATTTGATTATTTATATAGATGGGATATTTAACTATATGTAAATCAATTAAATTATAAAATCCATCTCAACGTGATATCGAACCCTAGTGTCCCAATTGCCGGTCGGGTGCTTTACCCCTAAGCTACCGAGACGGTTAACTTTGTAACTTCTAGATTGTTCGTGCATTGTAGATCTGGATAGATTGGAACAGTACTGCAACGATTCTGCTGCCTTTGAACTAAACATCTAAACACGATTTATAATATCATTACCTGACGCAGGTATGAGTGAGGGTTTATTTCTCAATGTATTAAATCTGGAAACACTTCCGTGGATTTGGAAAACGTTATGGAAAATTTTGAGACGACCTTGTTTAGAAGAATCCCCGTAAGACAGCCAGGAGATTCAGCGCACCGTGGCATTGGAAACTATATCTAACTTGCACGTATACCCTCGACGAGAAGTAAATCAATGCCTGGGTGTAGTAGATATACTACTAGACCCCTTGATTTAATGATGCTCAATGTTGTACATGAAGGTTTTAAACGTCTATCAGTGAGGTCACCTGTGGATCCTGTTACCGTGGCAATCCTGACTGATAAAAGTTTATATTTTACGATTTTTACGAGAGGTTCACAACTCGGTTGTTTAATGTAAACCTACACTGATATTTTGCTTCAGGCAGAATTGATTTTTTAAAGTTCATAATTTTTGTAATTGTTTGTATTTCCTTTCCTTTCCTTTCCTTTCCTTTCCTTTCCTTTCCTTTCCTTTCCTTTCCTTTCCTTTCCTTTCCTTTCCTTTCCTTTCCTTTCCTTTCCTTTCCTTTCCTTTCCTTTCCTTTCCTTTCCTTTCCTTTCCTTTCCTTTCCTTTCCTTTCCTTTCCTTTCCTTTTTTTATTTGATTCTTGTTTCTCCATTTGGAAATGAATGTTTGTCATTATTTTCTTAGAACCTTTCAGTGAATACGAGAATGAAGTTCATTGTCTATCTACAGTTATCTGAAGAGGGGCAATTTGTCCCTAAAACCACAATATACATTAATTTTGATAATGTTTAATTACTTTTAAAAAGCGTTACTTTGGCCGCAGTTGTTTCTGTTTTGTGCATTTTCTTTGCATGCGGATAAAGAGAAGTAAATTCCACTCGAAGCAAACAAGTGTGCGAACGTTCGAACAAGAGCAAGTACAGGGTTGGACGGCGGAAATGCGCCATCGCCCACGCCGCTTGAATGAACAGAGACCAAAGCAACCGCTAGAAAGCCCGGCATTGAAAGCTGCAGAGATTATTCATATGATTGTCATGTTTTATTTGCTCGTTTGTTAACGAAACACATTTTTTGTGCAATCCACATAAACAAACAAAATCTGAACTGTATGAGAAACATATATTTTTTGACCATTCAAATGCATATAATATTCTGAAATTGTATAGTGACGCAATATCGTTAAATTCTGCTCTATTGTAATATATTCAAACAGGCAAGATCCAAAATAGGGAACGAAGCACTAAACGAACATTGCCGAAGAAGTCTAACCAAGTCTCCTTGTTAGTTTGCTGGGTTGACAGAAATGTTTTATTTGAGTAAGACTTGACTGGTTGGGTAGGGAAAAGACGGCCGTTATTAATAATTCATATTTCAATAGATAATGAATTAATGTTACTTTTAAAGAATCTTCAATTATAATTCCTCCCAATCCATTTTCTTTTGTCTGGATTTTCATGAATGGCAATGCCATAAATAAAAATTGTCTAGACCGGCACCTCCACCATCGCCTAAAATAGATCATATATTTATCTAGATTGTCGCATTTGCCCCCAAATACACGAGCTGACCCGAAATTTTGGGAACCCGCATACCACTAGTTTTTTGTGACCCTTATGGGGTGAGCTCGACCTTTTTAAAAGGGCCATCTTTGTGTGTTTGACAACTCAACCTAGAAACTTCAATGGTCCTCTTCGGCAATCTGTTGTTTAAATAGCTTTTCTCCCTATTTTGGAACCCGTGCACCAAAACTCTAAAGATTTTAAAAAATAAGTGCAGGGCTTGTTATTGAATAATTAATTGAAAGCAACCTTAGAAACGAACATCATTGGGATAGCAATTCATTCATTCATTCATTTTAATGTTTGAGAAAGAATGGATGGATAAATTAATATAAATATACTTCCTGCGTGGCTGAAAATTCCCTTTTCTTCATGATGCAGCTATGGCAACTCCAAATTTACTATCTGCTTTATAATGAATACGGAAGATTTGTTTACCCGGGAATAATAACTTATTGGCTCTTCAGGGGCTATATCCCCCCCCCCCCCATTAAAAAAATAAAAAGAAATCGCGTACTCTATAGCACATTACATGGCGCGTGAAAACGGATATATTAGATTACATTTTACATGTAATTCATGTCATTTATTTATCTGTCTTGTTTTGGTCAATTTTAAAGGTACTATACAATCGTACCAAATACAAAATTTCGTCTAAAAACTATATACAAATATACACTCAAACGCGGAATAAATTCACCATGTCCTTGATAATCAGAGAATCCAAATAGAATCGAACTTGTGTTTGTATAAGAAAGATAGTCGAGTTTATTTATGATATAATTTTTTAAATCAGATTCCTCCGAGGTCACTGGGCATCAAACAACGTCTCAATGTAATCTTTTCAGGCTAGATTTGAGCCCCCCTGGGACATGGCTCGATTAGTTTTACTATTTTTTAATTTATTATTATATTTGTTTATCAGCCATTCTAACTCGTCACAGTATATTCGGTAGCAATGTGTTACCACCACTTACTGCCCGGAATTATTATTGTTATTAGAGATAAATTGGAAAGGTTAATTCAAGAAGACGTTGTAAACGAGATGAAGTGTGGGAGCATGTGGCAAGAGTAAAGCTGTGGGAGGAAAGAAGAGAGTGGAGTAAATTAGTGGAGAGGAAGGAGTTAGATGATGAGGAAGAAACACTGAGTCTGGCAAGCTTAGTATATATAGTTTCATGCTCTAGATAATGGTGGAAAACCACTACTCAACCCGACATAGCTAGAACTGAGTTATGCTGATTAATATTATTATTAAAGATTTGCGACTATTTTGCCTCCAGCACCAGTTTGCATAACAAAAAATATATACGCAGAAGCAAAATACGCGAGCTTCTTTGACACAATTTTTTGTTTATAATCCACCCTTCTCAATAAGAAGAAATTAACACATGACCTTCATTAATAAATATATATATATATCTTTCCGGTTAGAGCAAGCGCGTAAACTCAAGACATTAGCTCAATTACCAATCAAAGGATATGTTTATTCTGCCTGTATGGGGTATACGCAACGTCGTTTCGTTTCACGCTTGTCAATGGCGAAGCAAATGTTCTTATACATTATTTTATCTTATTTGAAAAGTTCTTATGTGTACTCTATAATTACAGATAATGAAACTCTTGCAGAAATCATGCACGCCAACCGCTACTTACCGCTCCCCAAAATCCCCTTCTTCATTAGTTCACTAACCCCTCACGGAGCGAGCGCACCAATCCCAAAAGCCACCAGGTTTCTTTAGTTTCCGACCACACACTTCGTGGGGTGACGTTGTAGACTACACACATTTATTATTCAAAATTAAAGTAAATTTGTAACTTTAATTGTCTCAAATGTGATAATTTAGTTTTTGATTCTATCGAATATATATTTATATGTAATTTTGTTCTATCAACAGTTGAAACAATGGAACATGTGACATACAATTAATTTTTAAAACTTCATTTACAGTTCAATACACGTTTATGACAAAACAGGACTTCGTTAAATTAAAATTGTTTCCATTCATAACAAATGAACAGAATCAAATGAACAGAATGATTTAAATCAAGGTGGTTGTAAAAAAGTGTGGTTTCGTGTTTCGTGTACGTACTGACACGGTGAACTTTTAATGTTGTCTAAAATTATCTTGTGCGGAAGTTAATGAAATGCCCAGTGGCGGTAAACAAGAAGTTTTAAGTAGGCTTAGAACGTCAAAGTGGCTGCTGTGTTCACGCTTATTACACTTGATGTAATGTCAACATCAATGGAAGCTAAGTGAAGAATGAGTCAGAAGGGTAAGTTGAAGCTCTCTCTTTCTCTCTCTCTCTCTCTCCCCCTAACGTCTCTCACCTACCTTATAACTTGATGTTTATCTTCCACCGAGCTCTAACGACCAAACGCTTCAAGCAATTTGTCGTCAAACCTAAGGTAATTTTCAGCTTCACATAAAAAATACTAGAAGGAAAATAAAATATCATTAAAAATAAAACGGCTCTAAAAAAAATATGAAATAATTATATTTATTCATTTTTCGTTGGAAGCCTGACCAGAATGCAATTCGTTCCTCTCTTCTGGTGTCTAACTAGGTAAGTTGCGGATAGGACAATTGTGACGGGATGTCCGAGGGCTGTTTAAGAGGACTCAATCCCTTGCATTCGCATCAACGACTGAGGAATACTTCGAAAAAAACACTTTAGTTATGTTTGCCGGTCTCGACAGGATTTGAACCCGGGACCTACCGCAGAGTCGCGCGCTAAACGCTCGAGCTAACGTTTGAAACTATAGAATATAAATGTCACTATTCGTGATTTCGGTCTGGTATTAAAGTTTATAATCGTCGGTGGCACCTACAAGGGTTGGCTAGGTCGGCTTTAAATTTAATGCCACCTACTGAAAATCAGTTGTGTGACTGATTGGGTAGACTAAGAATTGATAATTATAATACCTATTACATTTAATTTGTTTTTTAGTCACGTTAATTTAAGCACACATTTTGGATTTGATTTGGATTGATTTGATTACCCCTTTTCCTCTCCTTTGTTGATGAAGTGACTGGCATGGCAAGTAAGTGCAGCTTATTCTACTTTGCATTTCTTCTCGATGTCATATTTTATATAGTTTTTAATTGTTTTTAACTTTAATAGTTATGATAAAAATGTCTTAAATTTGGTATATTTTGTAAGTAGTGTGTGCTACATATTTATACCATGTCTACGTCAGATGTCGAATAAAATCGAATTAAAATTGTACTAAGTGTAAACAAAATAAAAAGTAAATGCTTTTCAAATAGACGAGGTAGAAGAGTCTAAGTCTAAGAGAAAAATATAAAAGTAGAAAAAGTAGAACAGTACTTCATTTATGAACAGATTCGCCTAGAATCAGCTGTTGTCACTTTTTATCGGTTCAAGGTGAAACTTGCAGCTTTCGTAGGCTAGACAAGATAACGCGTCATTGATATGAACCTATGTATTATTCTTTTCATCTCAATTGATGTTATTACGTATTACAACTTAGGGTAACACGAGAATATATGGAAAATTATCGTTGTAAATATTATATGCCAATTTACTTTTAAAGGAATTTGTAATAATAATAATTTACATTTTCAAGTAATTAATGACTCCAACAAATTATATTATTACTGTTAATGATGTCTAATGATTAATTCAAATAAGAAACGCACGCGGAAGACGCCCTCTTTTCCCGACGTTCTTGTGAGCTATTTTATGAAAATATGAAGTCTCAAAAGTTAAAAAATCTCAGATTGCCAAAATCGCATTTGAATTGAAAAGAAGGTATTTTAATTGACACCTTCATCTTCTTTCATAAGTTCACGAGACTTGACATAGAAATAACTGACTCCTATGAGTGTTCAAGAACCTTTGAAACTTCACTAAAGTAAATATATACGTTGAGATGTGATGTACAAGAAACATAATTACTGAGATGTTCTGTTTTTCTTCGTGTATTTTTATGGTCTGAAGAAATGCTTACTAAAACTACGTTTTCTGATATTCTAAATGCTGTCTTTGTCAATTTTATTACGATGATAATTTATATCGTTATTACAATGATTTTTGCATCATAGAGTTGTCTCGAATTGAAAAAACAATTAGCAAAAAATGGCAAGCCGGAGCGCGCTGCTTTAAGATCTAACTGGAAAGTTGGCGCAATTTATTATTCAATACTTATTAATGTACTGTACCTAATTTTAAGCTGCCGTTTACTTAACATCAAACTTCTTTAAAGGTCAAGAATGTTTTTTAGCTTCAACGAAATATGTATATGCGATAAATAAATTACAAAAATATAAATAGTATTGTGCCCTAGATATCGGTGTGAAGAACACCACTCAACCCGATATTGTTGGAAATGAGTATTGGTTATTATTTGTTATTGCCAATATAATGAACTACAAAACACTTTAAAGAACGACCGAATGTGTATTTTAAATTACGATACACACACGTAACATCCCTCTTGAGATCCCGAATGTACTATCGTAGCTATATACAAATTGGTATCTTCACCATTTCAATAACAATAATACGGTTATAGTACAAAAAAACATCTACCTTCTAAATGAGATATTTTTACTGTGCCTTTCATAGCTGTTTCCGCAGCAGCAAATCGTTCCGAACGTAATTTCTCGTTGAATCTTTTAGATTGTGGCTCTAGTCTATTTCCGTGTACCGCGCGCGTGCACGTGTAGTCAATAAGGACGCACCTGGGGCCAGTATCGACCGATGGCTTGGACCACGCATTCAGCTCTCTGTTGTGCGTTGTGTGTAGCCTATCCTCAAGAGGACAGGGGTAATGGACGGAGCTCGTCGGATTAAGTACTCAACATTTTAATTTTAATCGTGCCATGACCTGTTATGACCCTCCCTACTAAAGCCCCTGCCGGGAGCTTTATAAATGTTTGAGGCACAACGAGTATAGGGCCTAAGCCGTACACGGATGTTTTGGGATGCGAAATAAAGTTGTAAAGAAAATATGAACAAGCTTATGGCGCTTTAAATAAACGTGGAAATTCTCCCGGTGAGAATGTATCATACAGGTCGATGGCCAGCTAAAGTGGATTTTTACAAATCGTAAAAAATGCATTTTGTTAGATGAGGTTTATATTTTCACACACAACACGGGAAGTACTCAGGGAGATCAGGTCATGGCTCTCTGCTATAGAGTGCAACACCCTGAATAGTGAAAGCAAAGATTCTGTTTGCTGGGTGTGGAAGTTATAATGAACAGTGACTGATACAGAACATCTCACCATATACCCGATTATTCAAGTTTTATCTGTAAAGGAAACTATCACAAAATGATGTCATTAAAATGTTATTTTTATTATATTTATTGATCTCTACAACAGGTATTAACTCACAAGTGACAAACACACAGAGCACAATTTTAAACAATACAAATACTTTATTGGATGAGCGTAGCGAGCGAAGCGAAGATTCCATTTCACTACACTTGGAGAAAAAAATCCGGAATGTTTTTATTCTTTATTTTTTTTGTATTTTTGTCTGTCTGTTAACACGATTCCGGCTAAACCGACACTCCAATTGCGATGAAATTTTGTGGAGGCCTTCGAAATCTCTGAACTTAGAACTGCACGGTTCGAAAAATCGATCGAAAAATTATTTCTCATGAAAATCGCAATTTTACGATTTTTAAATTTTTTTTTAAACATTCTTTGACTTATAACATAACACCTACATGCTTTATCCGATTGTAATGATTTTTTCACAGAACCTTATTTTTATTAATTAATTTATTCGTGTGAAATTTGAGCGCATTCAAACAATTATTTCTCATAATAACTGCAATTTTACGATTTTGCTATGATGCTGCGATAATGCTAAGGCTTTTACAATTTTCATTTTTTTCTTAAGAGCGTTCACCACCTGCGTTTAGGCAATTTTCTGTTTGCTCGGCTGAATGACATCACAGTTGTAAGAAATTTTGAACATATCTCAAGAAATTTTATGAAATAATATATTCCTGTGAAATTTGAGCGCAATCAAACAATTATTTTTCATAATAATTGCAATTTTACGATTTTGCTATGATGCTGCGATATTGCTAAGGCTTTTACAATTTTCATTTTTTCTTAAGAGCGTTCACCACCTGCGTTTTAGGCAATTTTCTGTTTGCTCGGCTGAATGACATCACAGTTGTTAGAAATTTTGAACATATCTCAAGAAAGTGGAAATAAAGGTTCTATAGTAACACATTCCTAAAATTTGTTTTGAAATAATTTATAAAGAATAAATTAGATTTCACGAATTTCAATTTTGTTAAAAAGTCCAAAATTGGCCATATTCGTGAATTGTTTTGGTTGATCAAGTCAAAATTTTGAAAATCTATGACTGTAAGAACGTCCATGTATGCTTTATTGACAAGTTTGCAAAATTGTATATACGTAGGATGCTTTTTGGCCGAGCAAACCGCTATTTACTAACTGTCAAAAGGGTGGTGAACCCTCTTAAGTGATAGGTGTTTTAGATTAAAAAACAATACATCTTAATATTTACCAGACGGATTTTATAATTTTTGTTTTGTTTGATAAATATGATTTTTTGCCTTTGCTTTGTTGGAAAATGTATGTTTTTTGTAACAAATCTATATTTCCCATAATTTAATTAAAAGACTATAAATCTCATAAAAAAAGTGTGTAGTGAATTTGTCAGAATAAGACTTGTGAGCATATTTAAAAAGAAATCATCCTTTATCTCAAAAACTGTAGAAAAAGTAGGAAGAAATGTTAGCAAAATATGCTAGAATAAAAGTTTTGAGATGATAGCATTTCAAGTTTATTTATGTTGTTTTTTTGGTAAATTTGAGTGTAACATAGCCTAAAGGTTTAGTGTATTTATTTTACATGAATTTACTGGGCCTTTATAACCTGTTAATCTAGGATTCTTTATAATTACACTCTATACAGCCCTAGATTAGGAAATTGTTATGAATAACACTCTACACAGCCCTAGATTAGGCCTAATATCAGTACTGGTAAGCCATTTTCCCATGCAAAATAGCGCGCGCAAGCGCTTAAGAAAAAAAATCATTTAATGCTTTTAGATGATATAAATCAGCATAAATTAATTTTATGTTCTCAATAAAAAAAGTAAACTAAAAAAAACAAAACAATAATAATGCAAAATTGCTGGTTTTTCGTACATTTTCAGTGAAATAACCCCTTAAACAATTACGCTCATCCAACAACGCGCCTGAAAAAGCGTTTGCGAAGCTTCCTAGTTTAACATTACATTATATAACAAATACAACAAGAAAAACTTGAATAACAAAAGTATTCTCGAAATACTAATGTAGCTGACGAGAGAGCTAAGTGTTAAATTATACTCAAATTTTGCGTTTCAATGTCCGGAAAACAGCGAGTATTTTCTAATTATCATTATGTAACCTATTTCCATGTAGTTTTATGTAACCTAAACATACTGATGATTACACAGCTATTTTAAATGCATTTGGAAATGTAATTGTGGTAATTATTCAAACTATAATTTTACCTCATGCAGAAATTATTTTGCTTCAGGAACATTCTACATTTCCGCGTGGTTGCTACTGACCGCATTATTGATGCACTTGTTCAACCCCTTTGGCGCCATCACAGAATGGGTAACTAATTTCATGTAATAATATGTGTATGTTAGTTACTGTCTAGCTAAAACTATACGCAACACATTAGCTAGAAAGTGTAATCCATTATTGTATGTATCATTGGGGTTACCTTTTTTAAAGCGTTATTCCATCACCCTCCCCTCTCTTTAATTTTACCAAAATTCACCAAATTTTGACCCAAAAACTATATATAATATATTGAAATTTTCATTAAAAAATTAGGAATTTAATCAAATGATTAATTTTGAGATACAAAATGAACAAAAAATACCGAGCCTGAAAGAGGTAAAACAAAATTAAAAGACAAAATGTAACAGAAAGAAAAATTCTAAATTTAAAGAAAAAATTACTCAAAAAATTATTCACTGTTCGAATTTATAACCATAAAAAAAACTTAAAAAAACTTAAAAAAACTAAAAAATTAGGAATTTTATGAATTAAATGATTAATTTTAAGAAAAAATCAACAATAAATTAATACCGTGCCTAAAAGAGTTAGAAAATTATTGTTTCTACTGTTAAAACATTTCATCATCATTTTGCATCATATATTAAACTATGTTTATAATAAACATTATTATCATACACCTTCGTCGTTATATATTTTGTATATTTGTTTAATTGTGTAAACATGTTCTTTGTACTGAAATGTTCGCTGGATCCCCGTGGCCATCCAACGTGATTGGCCATATGTAAAATAAACGTTGAATATATTATTATTACTGTATAAATGCTCGGTGTTACAGTTAATATATTCCACGATTTAAATATTAGAGAAACATTGCATAGGTGAAATTGATAACATTGAATCGAAACTTGAATTTAAAAAATCCTACTTGTTCAGTGATTAAACCCCGAAAAGTGGGGGATTTTTTTCTGGAAAGTATTAAATATTCTCAATATTACATATTATTGAATGTGAATAAATGTTAATGTAAATGAAAAGTAAATTATAAAATAGTATGCATTTTAAAACTTTTAAATGTCTCACTTTTTTTTTTTTATTATTACATTTTTATTGGTTGGGTCGTTTTGTAGCGCTACAACACAACCCGACCAATAAAATGTAATATTCATTTTATTTGTGACTGAGCAGTAGTAAAATATAAATGTATTATTTGCAAAGTAAATATAAACATGCGTGTCTTCGTTTACTTTCTTAAAGCATGAACCTAATTTGTTATTTGGTTTCAGCAAGCGTCGTTTCGTGAGGGGACTTTTGTGTTCAGGTATTGGAAAGACCCGCCCACAAAGGTCTTGATGATGTTCCATATTTTCAACTACACGAATACGGAGGCATTTCTTCGGGGTGAAGAAAAGTTAAAGATTCAGGAAATAGGGCCATATGCTTATCAGTAAGTACAAGCAGAACACCGTTTACCATTATCAGAAGGAAAAATAACCTCTCAAATTTATTTCTAAGCTTTTTTTTATAATTTTCTTCTTAGTCATCAAACCTACGCTTCACTGCGCTATCAGATAAGACTCACATTACCAAGAACAATTGTGTTGCATGCGCCGTTCAAAAAGTGCTTCGCTTATACCTACAAGAACAATCGTGTTGCATGCGCCGTTCAAAAAGTGCTTCGCTTATACCGACAGAGATAGCTCAGGCGTAACGCGTGACTGCAATGAGGGAGGTCACAGTTTCGATTCTCTCCAGTGGCAATCCAGACTGATAGAACATTTTCGCAAGCTTTTCTTTAGTCGCTAAGGCGAATGATGGAATCAGGTCTTTTTTAACATCCCTTGGGTATAACGTTCATTCACCAGCAAAGGATCGTAGAGTAAAAATAAAATGGAGTGTACCCTATAGTGGCCATCCTTACAAAATATACTGTTTTTTTTTTATCATCAATCGCTTGAGCTTTCTTCTCTTAAATGATTTTACATTTTAATTGACATTGTTATGTCCCCCCTCGACCCTTCCCCCTTCCCTCCATGAAGTGCCCCTCGTTTCCAAAGTTGCTAACTCCTTACTCAAAACAGAACCGTCATTTAGATCTGTACACGGTACACACTCGCAGTCGTGAAGTCTACAGCCCCATATAAGACGTAACGGGCATATTCAAAATTTATACACTCACGATCGTGAGGAATGGCCGAGTCTACAGGAAAATATGTTTATGTGAGAGCTAGCAATAAACGCTACACCAAAATAAAGACCTCAAAATGATAGTTAAAAAGTTATACATTATTTTATGCTAAAATTTGTTACTTAAGTAATTGTTATATGTTTCTTCCAGAGAGTTTACCGAATTCGACAATTTAACATTTAATGGGAACGAAACCTTCACGTACATTCCAAGGAACTTCTTCGTTGAAGATCGTAACCTAACTGTCGGGGACCTTAGAACGGACTGGGTCACAATACCTAACCTGGCGTTGCTGGTAAGTGAATAGTGATGAAGAACATACTGCTTGTCGTTAAATTATTGCATTTTGTGAAGCACTTTTTGTAAAATTCATCAAATTTATTAAAATGGTTTCTTAAAAGTAAAACCCTACTAATGTAAGAAAAGCAGATTGAAGGAAGATAACATTTTCGATTGTCAGAATTAAAAACGTTTTTACTTTCGATTTCAATATTTTGTCGTCTCATACATTTTATACTGGACTATTGCAGCAAGTTAGCGGGTAGGACTGGTTTTATAATGATAGTTTTAATGTTCACTGCGTATAGATGGAAGCATTTTAACTTGCAATTTTTATCGAGGCTTAATTTTTCCTTATTTACGAACACTATAATAATTTAGAATATATTATTTAACAAGGAAAACGCTTTAGTCCCGCCGCGTTGATGGATGAGCTTTTTTGTAAGTTTTTAGTTTGTTTAGGACCACTTTTCCTTTGCAAGTGCTTTTTGAATGCATTGTAGGTGATTGTCGTCAAGTTTCTATTGTTACTTGTTAATTGTTATTATAAACCTCAAAAAAACTCATATTAAAACCTTTATTTATATGGATTCTGGCTAACTTTTTCAACTTTTTCTTTCAAAACGCAATACATCACCATTACCTTAATGTCCATGTGAAATATGAACGTTGTAGCCCCACCCGTTTGGTCAGAATCGGCCCAAATGTCACGAAAATATCGCACTAAAAATCGAAAAAAAATCGTAAAAGTACGATATTCATGAGAAATATTTCTTCGATTGTACCCAAAAACGTGGCAGGTCTAAGTTCAAAGATTTCGAAGGTCTCCAGAAAATTTCATCGCAATTGGAGTATCGGTTTAGCTGGAATCGTGCTAACAAACACACAAAAATACAAACAGAAAAAACAAGAAAAACGAAAAAAAATCGTAAAATTGCGATTTTCACGAGAAATAATTTTTCGATTGCGCTCACAAAGGTGGCAGTTCTAAGTTCAAAGATTTCAAAGGTCTCCAGAAAATTTCATCGCAATTGGAGTATCGGTTTAGCCGAAATCGTGTTAACAAACACACAAAAATACAAACAAAAACAAAAAAGAAAATAAAAAAAATCGTAAAATTGCGATTTTCAAGAGAAATAATTTTTTGATCGATTTTTCCTACGGTGCAGTTCTAAGTTTCAGAGATTTCGAAGAGGTCTCCATAAAATTTCATCGCAATCGGAGTATTGTTTTATTGGTTAATCGTGTTCACAGACAAACAAAAATACAAAAAAAAGAAAGAAAAAAAAACATTCCGGATTTTTTCTCCAGTGTAGTAGAATGGAATCTTCGCTTCGCTCGCTACGCTCATCCAATTATAGTCTAGTTTCGACTATAGTTGTGTTCAACAATCTTTTAGGTTGTCAAACACAATAAAATTACCACTTTAAAATATTTTATGAGGAGCTGTAGATATAAAGCTAGCATATTTGTTGATTTCTTATGGCGTTTTCAGAACTTTAAGTTTTTTTTTCAAACACAGTAAGTGGCGGCCTATTTGCATCAATCTATATTTATCATAAACCGAAAATCAACATAATTATTTATCACTGATTTTAATTCAAATAAGCTTCATTTTATTTTTAAACTACTCAACATTTCATTAAATATTAAATTTTATTTTAGTTTACTTCATCCGCTGCTGCTCCTATGTAAATTTATACAATGTGCTTTATAAAATAACCTGAAATATACTTCGTGGTTAAATATCTTTAATTATTACCACGATCATGGTGTGACGTATCATGAACACATTCATATTCACATTCACATTGGGCTATTACCCCAAATAAATATTTTTACCACATAATCTATAGATAATACTACACTCAAATGACCGTTTAAAAAATATTATCTTGTAACTGTGATTTTACACAATATTTTTAATGTTTTTGATCCAGAAATTTTCGAAAATGGGCGTTTTGTGAAATTTCTTATATCAGCTTTAATCTTCTTCTTTTTTATTCCACAGATACTAGAGCTTCGTAACAATTTAAAATGGCCCTTCACAACATCGCGTCTTGAAACTGTGCACAAATATACACTCAAACACTAAAAATATGCATTTCAAAATCACACCACTTCTTGATAATTGACATATTTTGATCGAACCACTTGCCCAAATAAACAAAACGCAATAAAGAGGATTAAGGCTGTAGAGTACGTCGATAATGGTCAAAATTTAATTGGATGAAAATCCTCCAAGGTCACTGGGCATAAAGAGCGTTCCCATGTTATTACTCAAGTGAGATGTTTGCCGATTTTAGCTCGAAAAATATCAAATTTGACAATTTTTTTAGGGTCATAGTGGACCCAAATAGTTTCCTGTTAATTTCTAAATTCGTAACTAGTTAGACTGAATGAAATATATTTTTTGTGTTTTGCGTGTGAATATAACCCTTTAATTAATTTCAGAAACAAATTATTGTAGTCAATCACATCCACAACATGCACGGGAACGGTAGTACATAATAGAGGGTGCGAAGCTACTTAACAAATAGCTGTCAAAGAAGAATATAAAAATAATAACACATTTCTTCCAATTTTTCTATTCTCTTTGCTGTCGGTCGTGCCGAGTATAAAGAGTAGTAGTAAAATAATCCTGGCGTGTTCTTGCCTTTAGGCTATTAGTGGTGGAGGTTCCGAATACAGAAGTATTCAAACTTTCTGGGAGGGGAGGGGGAGGGGGGGAGTCTACTCCCTTAAACCCTGAGGGTCATCTAGAACATAATGTCTCTTCCTTGTTGAAGAGTTATGTCATTAAAAAGACATATTTGTCAAATGGGATGTTTATTTTTTATTTTAGTGAGATGTGACAAAAGCACATACGGAATGAATGCGTGATGGACGAACAGAAAATCAATGCATAACAGGGAAGCTTTACACCCTAATAACTAACGGTGGTGAACTTTCCTGATTATTGTTTTGTACATTTTACTAAAACAAAAACTAGTGTACACACGAGTACACATTAGTCTACATTTCTCTTAAACTAGAATAGTTTCAAACTATAATTCGGATTTCGGATATATTAAGTTTTGAGGAACTAATTATAGAAGCCTGTTAACGCAAAGTTCAAGTACATTTACCATTATTAACTCAAACTCTGCACTTGAAATACATCGATTTCAAGTACGAGTAACTGGCAAACTATTTACCTCAACCTCTTCATCGCACGCAATTTAATCACGGGAGAAAATTAATATGCAGGATCGCAATCCTGTGGCTAGCACCAACATGAAGAATGCTAGCGTTATGTTAAGAGGACGCTTCTCGCTTTCGTGTCGTTGTAAGGAGAGAAGCCACCTTACATCTATCACCTTTCAGTCTCACTCACGTAGGTCCGTTTGTGCGTGTGTCTCGTCTCACGATATCAACTATACTAGGAAAACGCTAAAGTCCCGCCGCGTTGATGGATGAGCTTTTTAAAGTTTTTAGTTTGCGTGGGATATCTTTACTTTTTCAAGTGCTTTGTTTTGTTGCCTACGCATTGTAGGTGATTGTTGTCAAGTTTCTTTTGTTTCTTGTCAATTGGTATTATTTATCGTAAAAAACTTATATTAAAAGCTTTATTTCTATGGATTCTGTCTAACTTTTTCAACTTTTTTTTTCAAAAGGTACTACATCACCATAACCTTAATGTCCATGTATTATAATATGAACGTTGTAGCCCCACCCGTTTGGTCAGAATTGGCCCAAATGGCACGAAAATATCGCACAAAAAATAAAAAACTTATATTAAAAGCTTTATTTCTATAGATTCTGGCTAACTTTTTCAAATTTTTCTTTCAGAAAGCAATACATCACCATTACCTTAATGTCCATGTGAAATATGAACGTTGTAGCCCCACCCGTTTGGTCAAAATCGGCCCAAATGTCACAAAATATCGCACTAAAAATCGAAAAAAAATCGTAAAAGTACGATATTCATGAGAAATATTTCTTCGATTGTACCCAAAAATGTAGCAAGTCTAAGTTCAGAGAAAACGAAGGTCGTGTCAAATTTTCATCAAGATCGCATATGCCGTTTTCCCGGTAGAGAGCGAACAAACAGACGGAAAACAAAACAAACAAAAAAACAAAAAAAACAAAAAAAAAAAAACACCCGAGCTAAATTTTTTGGGGGGTCGGTGAAATTGAAGTCTTCGCTTCGCTCATCCAATAAAACCTAAGACTGACATAAAGTTTCGTGTTGGTGCATCATCATTTCATGTGACTGAAAATGTCTGATAATTAATTAGAAACTGATATTGAGCATGCCATGCTGTCTCTTTAATTTCATGTTTCCTGTTTCGACTTGACTCTTTCGATTCTCAACGTTTCGACCATTTTTTTTACAAAACCATTTAATATTATAACAACTATATAAAATCATTGTTTAAATGTTTTGTTTTTTTTATTATTATGTGGATCCCTGTGGTCACTCAATAATGGTAGGTCATCAGCCAATACATTTGGTTTTCCATCTAACTGATAATAACTTTTAAGTAAATGATTAACCATTTTAAGAAACTGTACACAAAGTCGATACAAACTTTTGTTTCGTTTCGAGGGCATAGCATCCGCCATTGCAGACATGTCCGACTTGACGAATGTTGGTTTCTCGATGTTCGCGACCACGGCGCGTAGTGAGCCCTTTCTCACGATGACGGTGTACGACTTCTTGACTGGGTATGAGGAGCCACTCCTGAAGTACGCCTACAAGATGCTTCCCAACAACATGGTGCCGTTCAGCAAGGTGGCATTCATGGAAGTGGTGAGTTGGATACATACAATATAACCATCTTAACGAACTTAGTTTATTATCTAGAAAAATGACTCATATGTGTTTTTTTCGTATTACCATTGTATCACCATACGCACAGATTTGCAACATATGATCGAAGCTTGGCGACAGGACGAATTCCACCAACAGACTAGCATATTATGGGCCGTAAATCGTCCGTGGATATTCCCTAAAGATTTCTCCACTGCAATTTCTAGTCGGCGAATTAAGACAAAGATTTATTTTCTCTCGAGGACATTTCTTTTCTCGTGTGTCGATTCTTGTTTTAGGAATTTGTAAACGGTGACTTTGGAGCCGTCCTAGCAACGAGGCGCATAATAAATTATTAGATTGTTCTGAATCAGCCTTGTTGATTCTGGTGCTGTCCGCGGGTGGAATCGTGTCCAGTTTGATTGATTGGTGTTTGCTACTTAAATATGCCGGTCTCTAGTTGGTCATTGTTCGCTCGTCGATAGTGGCGGCTCCTACAGGGTTGGCCTGGTCGGCTTTAAATTTTATGTCCCCCACTAAAAATCAGTTCCGTGACTGTGTGGGTAGCCTCTTAATACGAATTTATTGTATTCATTCATTCATTCATTTATTCATTCATTCATTCATTCATTTATTCATTCATTCATTCATTCATTCATTCATTCAATATAGACAAGAAGTCACTGGTTGTATCTAACCCTGACTGTACACTGAATAATTTCATCTGACAATGAATTCCTCTGCCTTGCTCCAGTTCAACAACCACAAACTGAACATCGTGACGGCGAACTTGAAACGCGTATCCGAGCTCCGGGCGGACGGGAGCACCACACATCCACTCACCATTGACGTATACAACGGCCACCACGGTCTGCCTCACTTCGGCTACGTCGAGAGCGACAACCGGACTCACCGGAGCTGTAACACACTCAGGGGACTCGTCACCGAGGGCGGCATCATTCCACGGTAAAACCATTCGTTAATACTTTATACTGTACCAGAACTTGCAGGCCTAGCACATCCACGTGTACAACGAGCCACCACGGGCTGCCTCACTTCGGCTACGTCGAGAGCGACAACAGGACTCACCGGGGCTGTAACACACTCAGGGGACTCGTCACCGAGGGCGGCATCATTCCACGGTAAAACCATTCGTTAATACTTTATACTGTACCAGAACTTGCAGAGGCTAGCACATAGGCACGAAACTATGAAACCCAAAATATCTATATGAAACATTTGTTTTGGAGTAAAAACATCATGAGTAGTCTTTTGAGTAGAACAAAACTTTCAGCATTTTTTTAGTCCATGCATACTCCCAATATTGTGGTTTTGGATGCATTTTTGTGTACGTTAGCAAAAAGTATTCGATTGAATGGTTGACTTTTTAATTTATAACCTACACTCACTTGTATCGAGAACATATTTTGATATTTTGTAATGTGTATCTTTAATATCTTGAGTTGTACTATTTTTTGTGTTTGCCGCTACAAATGCTCTCAACGTACCGTATATAGAGTCAATGTATATAATGCAGTAGGCCTATACATTTCTATATTAATTTATGATTTAAAAAAAATATACATTAAATATTGTAGTCGTTATTTATGCCAACTTGATGTTGGTGAATTTATTGATTTTTCAAGATTTAAAAAATAAACCTTAACACATCGGTTCATCTTCTGAAACTTAAAGTAAATGGTTTAAAGCATGGGGAGCTTGACATGTACGAATTGATTTCTTTAAGTTTCGACCTCCTTGACAGATGTTTGGTATGTTGTTCAAGGCGTATTCCTTGCAATCTGTTGTGGATATACTGTACCTAATATTTCTGAGTGATAAGGTTACCAGTGAATTGTTTATCATGATCATAGAGAAAATCATGGGCAAACTTATTATAAACGATAAATCACCTAAGAAGACAATACCGGTGAATGTTATCAAACTGTCCGACAAGCATTTGATGTCATTTAAAAAATAATTAACCGTATTCTAAACCATTGAATTTTCTCCACACGGTAAAACAGGCCACCATTAATAGGTCTACTCCCGTATTTTTTTAATGATTAGCACACGCTCATTAAACTTGTCTGACTTTATTTCTAAAGCAAGATGAATTTTTTACAAGGAAATTGACAGTTACTAGTCATTGATAACGTCCATGATATTAATCAGCATCCGCGGAAAAAGATTCATTTCACATGAACGTAGTTAAGCTTGAGATATTGTTGATCACGACCTCCTAATATTTAAATACAATCATATGGAATCACCGGCAAAGTTCATAAATAACTTTTACCTTACTTTACTATTACTACTTATAGTTATACGAAATAGCCAATTACTGTTGACTCAGAAAAGTCTTTTTCAATAAGCGTAACATCTGGAGTGCTGCAGGGGTCAATTTTAGCCCCAATACTGTTTGTCAATGATGTCACACTGTTTGTCAATGATATACAATCTTGTATCACATTTTCAAGTTGCACAATGTTTGCTGATGTTCTTAAGATATAATATCCTCTAAATTACGAAGAAATGATGACCATATCGTCCTTCAAACATATCTTGGCACGCTTGCGAAAGGGTGCAGAAATTGTGTTATCTTAACGTTTAAATATTGTCTGTATTGTCATCTCTTTCACAACAAAAACTGAACATGTACAATATCACATATACAATCTAAATGATATGATTTGGTTAGTGTCACTCAAGTGAAGGTCTAGCTGGTGTCATCATATCTCGTGATTAATTTTGTCATTTCATAACTGCCTCTTGGCTTGCACTAAATACCCCAAAGCATTTAGAGAATTTGTTTTGTAGAATTCTATACGCGTTTCCAAGCAAAGATAGATGGCAGCACTAAAACGCAACATGTCGGACCGATCGGTGATAGAGGCGAGCTGCTTACGGCGGGCACTGTATACTCAGATGGCTTCAACTTGATTTTTGTTACATTTCTGATCATTTGCGAAAACATTGTTGATTATGTCATATCGTCCACGTATTTTATTAGTAAAATTCGTAAGTTTTGGGGATCGGCTTTATTAAAAACGGGAATTTAATGGCATTTTAAATTACAACAAATAATTGAGATATTTGATGATATTAGCTCGAAAAGAACAAACCACACTGTTAAACTATTAAATACAGAAACAAGTGTATCAAATAATGTTGAATGATGAAGATCGATGATATTTTGCCAAGAAAATGTTGCCCACCAATACTAATAATTTCAATAATTTACTTGATATCTAAAAATCAAAAGAGCTTCTAGCAAATTATAGTCCTACACTTGTTTTGAACGTTTTCTACATCGTTTTACAATGTAAAACGCAATCAGAGTAGGCCACTTAGGACTACTGTTTTTTTTTTAAATATACATTTTATTAAAAGTAGGCCTATTGAATAGCTGATGGCCTATTTTTATTATTGTTTTGTATGTCAATAATGGCATGACGCGTCATTCTGCAGACAGCTTTAAAATCTTGTAGGTCATATCATTATACTTATTCTATTGTAATAATATAAATCGTATTTATTATGATATTATGTATAATATAATGTAATAAATGAACAATGACGGTAAACGGTATATGTAGGCCTACATTAATTATATTAGGTAGAAAAGAAGTTGGGACTTGTTTGTGCATAAGCTCTATAATTCAATTATTATTTTTGTTATTGTTTTGTTATTATTATTATGACTTTATTTATATTAAATTATCATAATAAAACTAAAGAAGTATATCTCAATTAAAAGTGCCATAAGAAGCGAGCTATACTGTATGTGTGTGTTTACTATGAGTTGTGAACATTCCTGACGGTTTGAATTTGATTTTGTATTTATCGTACCCTGTTAGTCTATATTTAGTATATAGCCTATAAATACCAATGAATTATTATGATATTACAATCAGAGAATTGTAATATGGATACTAAAATGTCATCCTCGGTGTCTCATGGCTGCATGGGGCAGGTCTGAATATAGTAATATTATTCTGGTGCACATGGTCTCGAATCCCGCATATTGGAGAGCGATTTTATCATTTTGGTGCACCCCCATACTTTTGATTATCATCAATTAACAACATTTTGGGAGAGCAACGACAATGTACCTGTGATTGTACATATTTACAAGTGACAAACACGGAATGACGTGTGTTCTTCAGGTAAGCACATAGCGCGCTCCTCCGACTATCACTGATCGGGCAGTTGCATTTTTCGCCGCCAGGTAGCAACCCCTTTGCTTGGAAACGCGTATAAAACAACAAATCGTAAGTTAAACAGGCCGATTATTTTCTAGCTGTATTTGGAACCCGTACCAAATTACGAAAATTTGTTTTAAGTTGAAAGTGGCAAACAGCGTTTCACAAAACATTGGCGGAAGGCATCTAATAATATTTCGTATCACAAACCGGATTATATGAACTTTGTACAGATCATAATGACATTATCAAAAAAATTTCAATATACTGTCATGAATTATTTCTACAAAAATTGTAATTATTTAGTAGAAACCAGATCATTTGTCAGCGATTACGTTTTCCTAAACATACACAACGTCACAATACTTGTTAACCAATTAATATATTGTTTGACTTGACCTTTTAAGCATTCGTGGAATAGCAGATTTCCACACGCTTTCAATACTTGTATTCCTTATGACGCAAATTACAGCAATTATATACTCTTCAAATACTAAAATTTCAATCTGCACTGAAATAAAATTTAGGACATTGAGAAGATAATTCACTCATCACCTCTGTTTCACCGGCTTTCACACAGTAATAGATATTTTTCTTCTTCTTTTTGCATTGTTTTATAATCTTGCATGTTGATAGTTTAATATTTATTTTGATTAAAAGCTAAATGTCAATAATATATTTTTTGATAAGCGTAGCGTAGCTATCGAAATTAATGATGAACTACCTATACTAGAAATCATTAATTATACAGAGTGCAGAGAGCGAGCTAGCAGTGATACGTACATAATGAGCAGTACAATGGTTGCTGTTTTAATTAACGAACAGTTACAGCGGGGAAGTATTTTCATTATAATTAATAGAGCCAGCTATATGCATGGCAATGAGTATTGTTGCCCGGTGAAGCTTGCAAACCGTGAGTTCTCTCGTTGGCACTATTAATATCCGTGCGCTTGTCATGAACAGAACAATGTTCAGTTAATGTTTCTGCAATTTGTTTTCCCACAGACAAATATTTATTCCTGTGTTGACTCTTTCTCATTCTATGTCTGTTGGAAACCTATTGCGGCGCGACTTCAGGCACAGTCCTCAAGTTTTATGTAGATTTTTGCCATCTCTTTAAATAGACAAAACACTCATACAAGACCTTTCGTTGGAGACATTAAAATTTTCCATTTCTATGCTTAGTAATCACCATTATGGTCCAAACGTGTCATTTTGTAACGTTATTATTATTAATTATTTCGCGTATTTGTATTTAAATTTTAAACCTCTTTTTTAATTGTGAATCAATGCATGCTATTTTTATTCTGTGTCCTTGCGGCAATTGTATCTGTAAAACAGTTTAGTTTTTTAAATGTAAGTTCTATATTTTATAAAAGAGTGCCAAAGAGGTTGGAAAGTAATTGAACTGTGAAAAAACAATTTTTTGATATGTAAGCAAAAATAGTTATTTTCTTGGTTTTTCTTAATTTATTATTATTACGCTATATCTTAAGTAAGGAGCTCCTGAACAGAAAATGCATACATTTCATGCGAATACCTAGTTTAAAAATTAATATTAGTTAATTTCCAGTTATTGCATGATTTCGTTTTAGTCCTTACTTTTGCCTACATAATCTGTCACACAATAAATCTGATTACCTCAAACCATTCAACATCCTAAAAAATACCGAGTTTTATGAGATACACTTCACTTTATTGCCAACGAATAAACCTTAGAGTTTGAGGAATATACATTGATCAATGCATTTGGTGACAAACTGCCCTCATCTGTTCTCAGGAAGATAAAGAGCACCGACAAGTTCCTGCTCTTTCGCCGTTACTTCTGTCGCCCCCTCCCCCTCCACTTCTCAGAGTACACGACCACGAGCATGAAGGTCCCGGCTCTGTGCTTTAACGTTTCCGAGCACGCCTTCAACAACTCCGTCCCCGAGAACAGCTGTTACTGTGACACGACTAGAGGGCGGTGCCTCCCTGACGGCTTGACCGACGTCGGCCCCTGTGCTCATGGTGGGTAAAAAGTTTTAAGACTAGGCCGCGGATCACTTTTTCCAGTCGCGTTGATGGATGAGCTTTTTTGGTTGACTAGTTCTGTCCAATGATTACTACGTTTTTAGTATGCTTGGGATCTCATTACTTTTTCAAGTTCCTTTGCAAAATTATATTTGTTAATTAACTAGGATAGTTATTATAAAGTAGTATTAATTGCTATGGTAATACCAATTAACAATATAACGTAAAATATGTCGAGGCCCAAAGACTTGCTTTTTGTACGCATTGTAGGTAATTATTGACAAGTTTCTATAGTTACTTGGTAATTATATGCCCGTTTAAAAGGTTTATATTAAAACATTTATTTCTACGAATTCTGACTAACATTAACTTTTTGTATCAAAATGTACTACATCACCATTATCTTAATGTCCATATAAAACATGAACGTTGTAGCTCCACCCATTTAGTCAGAATCAGCCCAAATATCACGAAAATATCGCATTAAAAATCGAAAAATCCTCAAAGTACGATATTCATAAGAAATATTTCTTCGATTGTACCGAAATCCCTGGCAGATCTAATTTCAGAGATTTCGAAGGTCCCCTCCAGTTTTCATCAAGATCGCATAATATGCTGTTTGCCCGGTAGAGAGCGAACGAACAGAAAAAAAACACCCGAGCTATTTTTCTCAGGTGAAATTGAAGTCTTCGCTTCGCTCAACCTAAAATAATGATAGTAATTTTTTTCCCATTTACATTTACGCATTTTTCAGCCTTCATCTGCAAAGTAGTCTGCTATTGTTATAATAGTTTTTTTTACTTCTGATGTGGACTTAAGTTCGTCGGTTCTTGGCTTGGAATTTGTAATCGGTGACTTTGAAGCCGTCATAGCAACGAGGCACATAATAAATTATAAAGTTGTTTCGAATCAGCCTTGATGATTCTGGCGCTGTCCGCGGGAGGAGTCGTGTCCAGCTTGATTGATCGGTGTCGGTCTCTAGTTGGTCATTGCTCACTTGTCGATGGTGTCGACGCCTACAGGGTTGACTTGGTTGATTCTATTTTTATTGTTCCCCACTGAAAGTCAGTTCTGTGCTTGATTAGGTACACTCTTAATGCGATTTAAATATATATTTATATATATATTTCATTTTCGCATTGTTCGGCCATCAACTTCAAAGTGGTCCGCTATTGTTTAGCAAGCAAGCATCAATTATAAAGAATTAATTAATTCAAACTTAAACTTAAATCTTGTTCGTTTTTGGAATGTTTTGAGAACGAGACCTTATGAAGTTTCCCCATCTGATAGTAATAGTGCATTGATAACGGTGGTGCGACGGCTTGCAAGTCCAATCTTATCTGGTACAGCCTGTACCTAGTTGTCGTCACACGTACGTGAAACTGTGAAAGTACTCGAGGTGTCTTTATCTATTGCTGGTCGCGACAGTGACGCTTTCAAGGCTTCGAGACTAACTTTTATCAGTCCCTAAACAGTTCAACAGACGTTTACTTACTCTCTCTACTAAATACTTTATAGTCTAACTGTTCAATATGCATTGACCATACGTTGTTAACATTGACACGGCCATTGGAGTAAGACTTACATTAATTATATGGTCATTTTCTGTGGATCGCATACGAATACAGTAAGACCCCGAGTACAAGTACATACATTTTCATTTATCATTATAATCAATTGTTGACATTGGGTGTTGATATAATACCAAAAATAGAAGCAATACTGCTAACTTTTTAACACAAAACTATATTATGCTTACATACAAAGACTATTTACAATTTTTTTTTAAAGATTTAATGTATAAAAATAATAACTATACATTTCACTCTTTGAAAAATATCCCTTTCTTTGGATATGAATAGTCAACAAATTAAAGTACAATTATGTCATTGATGGACATTTTTTGAAACAGTACGCTTAGTTATTTTATTTTCTTAAAATTATTTTTCTAAAAAAGAAATACATCCCATACAGCACAACCATATTCATGGAACGTTCTATAAAAATTGTCCCTGATCATTATAAACATTCACACAATGTTCTGAAAACGCTTAGTTATATTTAATAAACTTTGTAGGAATGGTCAAATGTCACCACTTTTAATATTAAATAAACGTTCACATAATATTAAATAAACGTCCACATAATATTAAATAAACATTTATATCAATATTCAAGGAAGGTTCTTGGGATATTCTCAAAGGATAGGCAGGCCACATTCATAAACTGGATCTTGAACTTATCTTACGTGGTGTAACATGGGCTTAGGAAAACAGGTAGAGTAGGTATAGTGAGGTTTTGGAGACTAAAAAGGTTGGTGGGGCATCGGAGAGTGGGTTGAAGAATATCGTCGGACTAACTGCAAAACAATGTGAGAGCAGCTTTAACCAAATTGTTTCTGATAGACCGTTAACCGTTTCAACTCTACAAAACATCTTCCTACACTATTGTTTTGTTTTAATCTCATTGTTGTGTTTAACTTTAATACAAATTCATACAGAATTATAATTTCTTTTGTTGTTCGTGTGTAGAAAATGTCAGTCTTTTTTTTGTGGGGGGTGGAGGTAGTCGTGCGGCTCAAAGCCTTTCAGATGTGAAGAATTGAAATGGTTATTTGTCTCTCCTAAACAATTTGGTAAAAGGTACTTACGTTGTTTTGCAGTGAGCACAACGATATGTGGCTGCCACATCCATTGCCTTTAAAATAATGCAATTTCCGGCCAATTGTGACATTCCATTTTCAAGTACTATATGGCCCAACTGGGGTGGCCTGCCAGTTATACACATAACGCACTTTCAGCAATCAGTCGTCCTGAATATGCAACCCACAGTGGTTCCGAAACGTCGAACTCCCACACTAGTATGTGTAAACACGCGACGCGGCGCAATGACCCGTTTCACACCTCTTTTAAAATCATGTTAAATACAACGACCACACGTACACGTCTTCCTCTCCCGACGACTGATCGTGGAATGAGCACAGACAGGTCAGGACAAGCTACCCCACGCCGCAAAAAAACGTTGAGAATTCAAATGTTCAAAGAAGAATATCATATCTATATTGAAGGAATATTTTATAAACATTACGTTATTTAACCGTTAAAAATAAATTTTTTCACAGAACACCGCCATTTCCATAATTCAATTTTTAAAATGTTCAAACATAGTTACGTATATAATGTTCATAGAACGTTTAATCATCATATATTATTATATCACATTGTATGAATATTCAAAACGTAATGTCGAATGAATATTTGAAAATGAATGTTCTTGGAACGTTCAGTAATCATAACGCTTTTAATTTTAACTCACAAATGTTCTTTAAACGTTCATACAATGTAAATATCGCGATATAAACATCGTGAACTTGAAATGAACATTAAGACAATATCATGTGCATGCAAACTTGTTCTCCACAAGCGTCAAATGGGCTGTAGCAAAGATTATGCTAGTTAAAAACTATCGTCAGATTGTTATTATTTACTACAATTCAGAAATTAAAAAAGTTCCCCCCAACCGGGATTCAAACCACGGGTCTCCCGCATTCCAGGAACGCGTCTTAACCACTAGACCATCAGGACGGGTACATTTTAATGATGATGATGACGATCCTGATGGTCTAGTGGTTAAGACGCCTGCCTGGAGTGCGGGAGACCCGTGGTTTGAATCCCGGTTGGGGGGACATTTTTAATTTCTGAATTGTAGTAAATAATAACAATTACACCTACGGGAGTGTTTCCCGACCAACCAAATCGAGAAATATCGTCAGATTCATAAAATGTTTATTTGCAATAATGGAGAGTGAAATTAAGTTTAAAAATTTTAATTTTAATTTTTGTGTTAGGCCTGTGCAGGGTGCAATTCATGCCCCCTTTTTAGGTATCTAACTAGTTAGTTTGGACGTTGCATAATTGTGAAGGGATATCCGAGCGCTGTTCAAGAGGACTCAATCAAATTGCATTCGCATTAACGACTGAAGAAAACCTCGGAAAACACTTCAGTCAGGATTGCCGGTCTCGACGGGATTTGAGCCCTGGACGCCCGAATCAACTGTTTGTAAGAGAGAGATATTGTGGCATGTCTAATACAACGTGTGTGTCTACTCTGGCATGTTCTGTATAGCGAAGTTTTATAGCTCATCATTATGTTTCCCTTAGCCTTCAAGCTCGAGGTTATATTTAATCTATTACCAAGGATGTGTAATAATAAAATATACTCGATGTGAAAAGATACTCTCAAACTCCATTCCCAATCGATGATAGCAAACATTAATCACCTCGCCAACATTATTGATGGTACGACAATCCAACTCCCTTCATTCTCCCGTTTCCTCCTGTCATTGGTTTTCGATTCCCGACAACGCAACTGTCAGGATCCAATATAGGCAATCATTTCACTGTTACGTTGATAACTCGCAAGCTGTCACGATGTCGAGCACAATCGCGTTTACATTGTCACTCACAAGTGATGACATTGACATGCATGCTTACATTTGTGCAGGTGTGGTAAAGATAATAGGCCACACAAAATTTCTGTCAAGAAATAAAACATTGTGTTCTGTATTGCACGTCTCGCAAATAATGATGCAATGAAAATATTTTTTTTAATCTGTTATTAAACCCAATTTGTTTTAAGTTCAATTGATATTTAAATGTTATACATTTATGTGTTTATTTATTTTTGTTGTGTCCTATTCAGTTATCAAAAATGATTTACAAATGATAAAAATGGATTCAATGGACTATTGACGAGGCCACATGAAATTGGTCGTTTGAATTTTATACTATTGTATTGACAATAACATAAAACAATATGCCTTGGGCAACAGATTCTATTAAAATAATTTATTGTCGCATGTTTAAATAAAGGATAAAGGACTCGTTAACTAACTGGCAGATACAAAATGAGAACATCAATGCAACAAAAGTAGTGAATTAAAAAACAATTTAACTATTGACGACGATGACGACGTGAGAAACTAGGGCTCTTCAACCGGTTAGGTCATATTGCGCCGCCTGTGATATTGAAAGTGGATGCGATGAGTTAATGGTGTGTTTGATATTGTTTTTTGAGTGTATATATAAGAAAATTAAATGATGGTGATGATAATAGCAAAAACAAAAGTTATTTACAAAAATAGAAGTACGTAAATTAAAGAAATGTGTATGAAATTTTGTACAATAAATCATTTTGAAGGAGAAATTTAGAACGATTGTCGCCGTTATCATATGATTGAATGATTTAATGTGATACAATGATTTAACCAACAAAATAATGTTCCAAAGTATAAATTTTCGCCACCAAGGGCAGCCCGTTTATGATCAGTGCTTTCCTCCGTGAGTGGGTGTAAGTTGTTGTATTTATGTTTGGCTTCTATTAATTTGTATTTGATCTTACAAATATATATTCAAATTTGCCGTAATAACCAGTAGTCTACTGCAATTAGAAACATACATGTATTTTTCTCTGCTTACAGATGTGCCCATTGCCATTTCCGCGCCCCATTTCTTGTTCGGAGACCCAAAACTCGCGAATGCGTGGGAGAACCTGAGCCCAGACAAAGCAAAACACAATTCTTACATTATACTAGATTCTGTAAGTACATCACACAACACTTAAATATCAATCTTTAAAAATACATTTCGCATTTCGGATACATTTTGTTCTTTTGTCACAATTACACAGTTCTCACACGATGTCCTATACATATGTTTTAAGTAAATGTGTTATTGCTTTAATGTTGGGGTTGCTACTAATCCACGAACACTCACGATTACTGTCGCTGCAATTGGTTATCGAAGGACAGAGTAATTGGCATTATATACATGACATAATTCTATTTTTCATCATAAGTTATTACTTCTATGTATATGTAACACAAACTATGTTATTATTATATGTTCTGAGGCATGTTTCAAACGTTGTTGTCCACTTCTGTTTTCAGACATTACCACGGTTTACCATCTGAATGTTGATTATTATCTTTCTGTTCACCAAATTGTAGGTTCCAGCGAAGCCTCTCTCGGATTTATCAGTCAACCCCAACATCCGTTTGTGTATCCGTCCGTAGTCATGTCTTATGTTGACAATCAATATATTTTTAACAAGCACCACTTTTTTGCTTTTTGGTGTTTTATTTCTTATTTTCGTACACATCCACCTCCTTAGGCTATTTTCTCGTAATTATACCTTGACCTTTTCGTTTTGCCTTTTCAGTTAAAAATCTACCGTTAGCCTGTGGCATAATTCAATGTTGGGAATAACCTTTACATCGTAACTAATGATATTATTTCTTTGTTGATTAAAATTTAATTCAATTTGTTTTCTGTTTCTCTTTACCATCCTTATCTTGAATGTTATGTTGCTCCTTGTTACAATTGATATAGTTAGTAAAGAACACGTGATTTGTTGTTCCAAATCAATTTAGGCATCTATTTCATCTTATTATAATTGTTCGAATGTAGTCGTACACAAAATAAAACATAGCTTTAACTACATCAGGGTAGGTAAATCAACGGTAAAACGAGTAATATTATGTCTCTGATAAAATAAGAATTTATCTGCTGTTCTTTTCCAGACATTTGGAGTTGTAACGAAATCCGTAATTCGAATACAGTTGAATCTAGTTCTCAAGAAACTAAGATACAGCGCCGCATTGAAGCCCTTCAGTGAAATGACTCTTCCGTTGATGTGGACAGAAAACGTGGGTATAATATTCGTAATGTATTCACACTTTTAAATAAGAATTTATTTTAAAAAACTGTATTAAGTAAGTATTCAAATTAATAAGGTGAATAAGGTGGTGATTTGCTGTCTTTACTGTATACCCCGATTTTATATTATATAACTTTGTTTCCAAATAATTTAAAAATAATTTTAGCCAATATAATTCTAGTTGTTTGACTAATACAAATTTATAACATAATAACTATAATAAACCATATTGTTATATTGTTTAACGTAAAATTAATAATAAGTGTATTTCGTAGTTTGATTTCAATCAGTAAAACAATTTTAAAATTTAAAATTTAAAAAATTATCGTGTCTATTTCGATAACGACATGAATATTATTATTTAAACAATGAGAATCCTGCTGGTTCATAAATGTTCCATTGTTATGATAAGTTAACAGAGTTGTGTTATTGTGTGTGATATATATTTTATACAGTGTGTGTTATTGTTACAGGTGATGAGCGATCTGCCGACAATGTGCCACGTTACGCTGTACTTCGCGGTTTTTGTTGTGCCAATTATTCACATAATTCTTGTCACTTTATTCGCCTTGTCTGGGATTACTACCTTGCTTTTGTTTTGTAAACGGGTAATTTGTTTATGAAACACGAATAAGCTAGTCCTAGTAACGATTATACCAATTTTTGCCAAGCTAAGCATTTTATATGAACGTTTTGTATTCAAGAAGCATTCGGAATTTTACAATTATTATAAGAATAAAAACATAAACAAACTATTGTTCTTTAAATCTGTACCTTCGTCTCTTCTTCCAGATTGTTTAAATTTGGTTATTTGTTTCGGAGGTTTCTAACAATGTTGTCTGTCTGCCAAGGATTCCGATATTCGTTTTTTGTCGTAACATATTAATCGACTTTACGAAGTTTTATCAATTATTATTCAGTGATGATTTTTATTCTATTTTATGAATTATGGTAGATAAAAATGAATACCAAATCGACAAAGCATGTTACATAAAACATGGCAATAATACACCATCGAACATACTAAAAAATTAAAGATGTCAGAAAATACGGTTTAACTTTGGAATGCAACAAAATGTAGAATACAAAATAGAAGTAAAATGCACAATACTAGGAAAACGCTAAAGTCCCGCCGCGTTGATGGATGAGCTTTTTAAAATTTTAGTTTGCGAGGGATATCTTTACTTTTGCAAGTGCTTTGTTTTGCTGCCTTTGCTGATTGTTGTCAAGTTTCTTTTGTTACCTGTCAATTGGTATTATTTACCGTAAAAAACTTATATTAAAAGCTTTATTTCTATGGATTCTGGCTAACTTTTTCAACTTTTTCTTTAAAAAGGTACTACATCATCATAACCTTAATGTCCATGTAAAAATATGAACGTTGTAGCCCCACCCGTTTGGCCAGAATTGGCCCAAATGGCACGAAAATATCGCACAAAAAATCAAAAAACTTATATTAAAAGCTTTATTTCTATGGATTCTGGCTAACTTTTTCAACTTTTTCTTACAAAAGGTACTACATCACCATAACCTTAATGTCCATGTATAATATGAACGTTGTAGCCCCACCCGTTTGGTCAGAATTTGCCCAAATGTCACGAAAATATCGCACTAAAAATCGAAAAAAATCGTAAAAGTACGATATTCATGAGAAATATTTCTTCGATTGTACCCAAAAGCAATACACCTCTAAGTTCAGAGATTTCGAAGGTCCTGTCAAATTTTCATCAAGATCGGATATGCCGTTTGCCTGGTAGAGAGTTAACAAACAGACAGAAAAACAAACAAAAAAAAAAACAAACAAACAAACAAACAAAAAAAAAACACCCGAGCTAAATTTTTTGGGGGTCAGTGAAATTGAAGTCTTCGCTTCGCTCATCCAACAAATGACAATGCTAAAAAATTATATATATTATGAAGACAATTTAAAATAATCATTTGAATACGATTAAAACACGGGAGCAAACAAGACACAAGTGATGTAACTAAACGTTAAACACAAAATGTACAAATGGTGACAACAAGCTTGTGGACCATGGTATACGAGTAACTTTCCAGCATTCATTGCTGCTGCTGTTGACTATGGCAAATAATTACGTAAAGATTACTGTGTTCCTGTTGACACTGCGCTTACAACTTGGAAAATGTCTGTTAAGCTCGTGGTAATTGTTAATTATATCTAGGTTTTCCTCATTCATATCAGAGGCGAATGTTGGGATCTATTTCCCCTGCGTATAATAGCTCTTGCGCATTCCTTATTTACTAACCAAACACTCCTTCATCCTAGTTAATCACATGTAGAGGGTCGAACCGGGTAAAACTAATTTGTTCACTCTTCATAAGAACAAGATTTTCTATTCGAAATATTTACGATTATGGTATGACTATGTTTTGCAGAACATTACTTATGTCAATATGGGATCTGGGAGTCTATTTACTAACTGTGACAATAGTCGACTTAAACCGACAACTTTAGTGAGAAGAGTAAGTGAGAACTACCACCTCGAATTTTCATCATACTAAATTAACCCATTCAGTGGAGAATTAAATTGGCCAAAATTAAGTTATTTTAAGCAAAAATTTTAAAATAATAATTTTTTTCCAAGATTTTTAGTGTGTTTCAAATATTTTTTCGTGTTTTTTAAGGCATTTTGGGAAATTTTGGATTTTGAATTAAAGCTTCATTTTAGGTAAAGATGTAAATTTGACGTACATTCCTAAAACAAGATTTTTTCTGAATTTTGTTTGCATATTTTACATTTTTTTGTAACTCAAATAGTAGCAATTCTACAAATATATTACTTTTCCGGGACAAACCATTTTTTTTCCATTTTAAGCCATTTTTGCAGATGTGTATTTTCATTTTGCTCTAAAAAAGGCACTTTTTGTCCAATCGAGATGGGGAAAAATGTATCTATTTTTAAAATGCACGGGAAAAAAATTTAAAAAAATGGGGTAAAATAAAAAAAAAATATCTTTTACCCTGTTATAAATGTTGAAAGTTGATGTCCATTACAGTGGACGATTCCACTGAATGAGTTAAGTAATAATTGCTTACATTTCCTGTATGTAGTTGTTTATTACGTTAAGGAAACATTGGAAGACGACATTTAAAATGTTAAAAGTGTAATTGTTGCCAATATTCAGATTATAAGGTTGTATCACTTCAGTCAGATGCGTGACTATTGTCACTAAAGTTGTCGTTTCAGTCGACTATTGTCGCTTGTCGTTGCCACTCGACTGTTGTCACTAAGTAAATAGACCCCCTGGGCTCATTTCATTCGTGTCAATTCCCTGTCATTAAGAGCTTCTGGTCTACACCACCAGTGGGTCTATAATAGTATCACATTATTCGACAGCTTGGAATGTATTTTTTAAAATGTATTGTTTAAAATTAATTTCAAATTGTTTCTTTTCCAACAATTGAATTAACAACCATCTTAGAATTATGTTTTGATACTTGTTTATTTAATTATGATCGAAATATTACTTTTTGATTTGTTAATTAACAGTTTAAATGTCCAATAATTTTTCGCCAAGTATAGCTACTTTGTGTTATAACATATGATTCGTCTGCATAAACTAATGTTTTGTATTTTATGCCTAAATAAAACGTGATCAATTTACAAATCTGCAGCCATACTCCCATCTGAAAGATAACAACACGTAGCCAATCTGTTATCTGTGACGTAGCCTTTTAACATTGCGTCGATCTACAAATATATTTGGGGGCATTGTCACCTAATGGTTGACGCGCTCTTAAATCTTATAAACCACAGACATTTTAGAATCATGGAGTGTTATATAAATGCCGAGATTAAAAACCGAGGATTTAGCGAGACTGGTTCGGGCGATCGTCGGTCGATGCCAACCACTGGTAATCCTGGCTGAAAAGTAATTCTTCCGTTAATAAGGCAAATGCTCGGATCGATTCCTTTAAAATTGCTTATAGAATACCCTTACAAATACCCTTAGATTACCTAGCAGTGCAGGTGTATCACATACCGTAATAAATCGGTATTTGTGATTATCATCAGCTTACATGTAATTATTTCAAGTTACCTATTACATTAACTTATTTTTTTTTAGTTAATAAATGCTGTTTAAAACACGATTGAAAATCCCCCGGGTTAAAGAAACAAAGCACATAATCATGTATATTGTATTATTCATTGTATATCGCAATTTGACAAATAAAGACTTAAGACATGATAAGGTGGATTCTTGCGTGTCAACTTCTATGATTCGCATATTATAGGTATAGCTAAAAATAACATTTGCAATTTGGCGTCTTATAGCTCCTTCCTTCTTCAAACTTAAGTTAACTAGTTTATCTACTTTAAACTTTATTAAAAGTGTGATTTATAATCTTTTAAATAATGTTTGGTCGTGTGTCTACGGTGTTCCACTTCGAAGGATGACATTTTTCAATTGTAACGCTCCATAATATGCAAACAGTTTTGCGTAGCGTAAACAATATTAGAATGGACATTCTAAAAAGTCTTAAAAGGCGGTATTACCCCAAACAATTATTTTCTACCACTAAATCTATAGCATAATACTACACTAAAATGACCGTTTAAAAAATTATATCTTGTAACTGTGATTTTACACGAATTTTTCAATTTTTTGATCAAAACATTTGCAAAGATTGGTGTTTTGGGAAATTTCTTCAATCGGCTTTAACCTGCTTGTTTTTTGTTACACATAGATACTAGAGCATCGTACCAATCCAAAATGGCCCTTTACAACATGGTGTTTTGAAACTGTGCTCAAATATACACTCAAACACGCAAGAATATGCATTCCAAAATCACACACTTTCTTGGTAATCAGCATATTTTGAACGAACCACGTGACCAAATTACAAGACAAAATATAGGGATTTACAGAAATGGATGTCGAGTACGTCAATAGTAGGCAATATTTTTATGGATCAAAATCCTCCAAGGTCACGGGACATAAAGATTGTCCCCATGTTATTTTTATGGGACATTTTTTACGATGGGACCTAGCTCGAAAAATACTAAGTTTTACATTTTTTAGGGGTCGTGGCGGAACCTTTAATTTTTTTCTTAATTTGTAAATTCATAACTAGTTAGCCTGTATGAAATATATTTTTAGAGTTAAGCGGGTGAATACCCCTTTAATCACGTCATACTATCTCATATAACTGCAACATGTTTATGATATGAAGTTGGTTTTACCAACGATGAACACTATTTTTAAAGAATACGTGTACTATATTGCGCACTGTGTATGTTTACCTCTTTTATCTTATTTACAAGGATATGTTCCTGAAAGCGTACCCATTGTACGTCACAGGTTAATCCCCGCCTTACCACGTCACGTAAGCCTACCGACAACACGGGAGCAGTAACGGAAGCACACATCGAGTCCGGTGGTAAAAACAAGATAAGATAAAATAAAAGTGTAATACTTAACTGGTGCAATTTACCGCAACATTTTAGTACTGGTTTGAAGTCAAGAGAAGGAACATCGTCCAACCAAGAGAAAGTCACTCTGAAGAGTCGTAATGAATTATTCGGTTGGTTTTCTTCTGGTGGTGATCATGTTTGGTGTTATGAGGTCAAATATTTGCTGCGCACCTCAACATTCACGCAAACTCGAATAACATCGGATTTAATACAAGTGTTCCAAGATTGGGAGCTGGTGCAAACAATCCTACTGTGGAGATTGCCAAGGGATCCATCATCAGGGTGCCAAACAGAAAGTGCCCTCAAGGTCAACGAAGAGTCAATGGAGTTTGTCGAAGAGAATTTTAATAGTGCCAATAATCGTGTGTATATAACAATGTTACTCCAATATAAGTTTTAAAACTTAAATGGTTGATTTCAGTGTCTTTTATTCAAATAAGAGATGCCGTTTCGAAGAGTGCAGGTGTATTTTGGTGAACCAATATAAAAAATTGATTAGCGATTAGTTGGCTTTAATAATTATCAGCATTGATATTTTAAGTGATAGCGGTGTGCATTATATTTTTACAAGCATATTTTGAAGTACGTCAATTTTCTTTTAATACCATATTATTTATGTGTGTGTATTGGTACTGCTTTTAAAATTTTTAGGAAAGTATTATATTTCAAGACCAACTTCATATATTTAAAATGTCTAATCGAACACTCAATTTGTTTAATCCATGTATTTTCTACGTGTGTGCACGTGGCGATGATTTTTTTCTCTTGTAAAATATTTTATTTCATATTGTGATAATAAATAATCATAAATGTATTAAAATTATATTCCGATCTACAATATTATTAAAATATTTATTTAATTAAAAACTATTAAACACTTGTTTAAATCCTATTCAAGCCCACTCAGTAAATGTGTATAATTTGTATACGCCCGTGAAAGTTTCATGTGTCATCCGTTTATGCTTAGAAAGTAGGTTAGTAATTAATAAGTTTTTCGTCTAAATATGATTTACTTCTGTGCGCGAGTGTACGTGTTGTCGTGATTTGTATCAATGATTGTGATATTGCGTGGTCTACAGTCATGACTCATGAATTACCAAGCAAACTTTTACTACGATGTGTCGCTAAAAGTAAAAGTTCAAAAAGATGTGTGCCTAGTAATTATTAGGCGTAGAATTACTCAAAGTGACGTCAAACTCATTAATCTTGATTTTAATTTATACTTCCATTATAACATTCATTTTTACTTGAATCGCTTGAAATTATGGTCGGAGTTTTAAGTTATAAAACTTTTGTGACATTCGCAGCTAAGTTTAATTATATTTCGTGAGGAATTTTGGCATTGACAAATCATACGCGTAAAATACAAAAACCTCTTGTTATTGCTTATTTATTTGTGTCTGTGTTGTCCATTTTCATTAAGTGATTCATAATCTGATAGCCATTGTAGCCAATTTATATTGACTGAATAATTATTAAAAATACCAACATATTGCAAAATAGTAACATTTCATAACGATATCAAATAATATTTTGGCATTTTAATTTTAATAATCTAGATACATTTTAAAATCTCTTTAGTTTAGTTTGAGTGCAATAAGTAACATTTACTTTTGCTTATTATACAGTACCGGGAATAATGAAAATAATTCCAGAGGAGACAACGCTTTAACTCTACTTTTAGGTTCTTAGACCACCTATGATTACATCATTTCATATATTAGCGTATACATGATTTGATCGCGAAACATTTCACCACGTCTGTTATGTATTTCACATAATTTTGACGTTTCAGCTCATTGATTGCGCCGGCTCCTCGGAAACACACGGTAACAATGTTGGAAAAGTAAAAAAAAAAAAAAAAAAAACATTGGGCTATAAAGCACTGTTAGATAAACAACAAATGATCAGACAGTAGAATTCTTTTATAAATCCAATTTCAAAATCACGACGCTTTATCACCAAATCAAGGGTATTTTCACATGGACCTCCACATACTCACAGCGTACCCTGGCAGGTTTCTCACGAGAAATTTAAATCTTTTGAAACTTGGATAAAATTTTGCAAAGAATGTTCGCATGGTGTGATCAAAGAATATTTCAGTTATATTGCCAACAAAAGCTTTGGTCTTTAGTGTTCTGATCATTCTAAGATCATTATTTGTAAAAATTTGCTCTGGTCGCGTGAAACACATTCTGACTTGACTATGCCATACAGGTTCATATCTTAACCCCATAGGATAATCGGAAGAGCATCAAAGCGTTCCAGAATATACAACCCTGCATTCTGCGTCAAAACCTGGTTTTTGTTCGTCAACATGAATTAAAAGCAAAAATCTGGGAGAAGATTCTTCTGAAATATTATCAAGTTCACGCATCATTCAGTCAATTCTTCTTATGTGTAAGGACTACCTCTAACATTAAAGGGGTAGTCCTTACCGTTAGAGGTAGTCCTTAAAACGGGCCATCAAATTCCAACTCGCAACCTTCTCGTGGTTTGGCCCGTGATTAGGGGAGTTTTTCTTCCTGAAACTAATGGCGAGCTCTGGGTCGTCGTCGGGGAACTTTCCCCTTCCCTTTGACTACCTCCCCGACGGCGACGACAATGACAACACGGACGGATGATGACACAGACATAAACGACCACGACGTGGGGGAACCCCTGCCCTCCCCATACGCTTGTGGCTGGTTCTGACCAGCACAGGCCTGTCCACCCCTTGTCCCCCCACGTCATCCCTTACGTCCCTCCCTTCGTCTCGATTAGCCAAGTTGCATAAATATGAGACGTTAAGCAATATCCAAAATAAAATAACATAAAACACACGAATCACAGTTGTTTTTAGTGATATCACGCGAGCGCTGCAAAATATCTCAAAACCGTTTGAAGACAGCTATGTGGTTTTGTGACGACTATAGCCTGAACGATAAATATTGTAATGTGGTGGTAACTCAGTTTTTATTGTTATTTTTAACTAATTTAAATTCATTTTTGAAATAAAAACAGTACGATTTTTTTGTGTTTTTTTTGTGTAACATAATCACATTGTTTTGACAAAACCATAGCTGTCTGAAATCAGTTTTTAGATATTTTGTACCGTTCTCGAGATATCACGAAAAAACTGTTATTTCGCGTGGTTTTATAATTGGTGGTGGTCTTTAACATCTCCAGCTCGATTGTCCAACATATTATAGGACGACAGTGTAATTGGCTGGAGGTCAAATGCCGTCGAGACCGGCAATCCCGACCGAAACTTTTTCCCGAGGTTTTCCCCTCACACTAGACTCCGTTTGTATCACTCTCGCCTATTTTCATGGTTTTAGGTTTAAAAAGTTGCAAAATTGCACTTTTTGCCGCCTTTGGCAATTGGGAGAACTATCGTTTGGAACTTTGTTCCAGATCCCGTACTAGTTTTTCAGGCCAACCCAATTGTCCCCCCTCATCCCCCCCCCCCCCATTGTAAAAACTGGATGCGCTACGAATTTTCATAATCTAGAGGTATGAAACTAAAAAAAAAAAAAAATTTACATCCAATAATAAGTCAGGGTCAGACCTGCCCCTCATGTGGATAGGTTTCAACCAAGAAAGCGCCGAAACTGCACAACATCGCCATTGTAAATTAATAGTTCCCTTTTTTAAATGCCCCCTTCCATCCCTCACCCCAATCCTTAAACATATCATCATTTCACTATTCTAGTATATACGCACTCGTTAAAAATATTCGCCAGGTATCGAGCGAGCTTAGAGCATCGACTGACTAAAAATAAACTCCACATCGCATACAGCGCTACATAGCAGAAGGGTTGACTAGGTAGGGCGAATCCGGCACAAGTTAAACTTTTATTTTATTTGCTTTGAATGTGTTTTTTTTGCATGCCATTCTCCCTGTATGATGGTCGCACATTATCTCTCGTAGTGTCGTTTTACTCTATCCATGATATACGTTTTGACAAGTAGCTGCTTCCATGGGAGAAGTATGGATTATTGATATGGCAAAGTCGCCTAGATTAATTCCTGCTGCAGTTTTGGAGTCCATATCATGAGGAAACAGCCGAACTCCGCCGTAAAACATAATGTCTAAAGCGTATTCCGTCTTCAGGCCCATATCCACACTTAGGCCTAATATAAGCAGAAGGGAAACACCCTATAGCTGATGTAAGAATATAATACTAGTTAATAATACTCTACAAAAAAAACGCACGGATACAAATCATGAAAACATATTTGGATTTTTATTTTCAAATATTATGTAGATGACGAGAAAATATAGAGTGAGTAGCATTAAAATAAAGATGTAATTCTAAACGGGACACATTCGTGTCAAGTGACTATCTTTTATTGGACTTTTCTAAATTTTGATCTTCTTGTTTACATGTTCACTGTCATGATTATTTTGTTTTAAAAAGAATCTTCAATTAAAATAGTAATAATAAATCAAAGGTTTGGTCATGTTTTCTTTCCTTTAATTAATTTATTTGCAATACGCTGGTTTAAAAAATAATATTTCGAAAGTATTTCCACGACTGCACCCGATCTTTTCCTCTCCTTCCCCGCACTGCACTGCTTTGCCGTGTCTGAACGCGCACACAATGTGTGCCATACTAACAAAACAACGGACCCAGCCGCTGGCGCTGGTTATAAATACGAGAATGATGGCTTCTGCAAGCGAGAAACACCGTAAAACCAACGAAACTCAACCGGGACAGTGAGTAGACAGACTCAGGCAACTAGTGAACAAGCGCATAGAGTAGATGGAGTCTTGCCCCCCCCCCCCCCCCTCCTTGACAATCACATTAATCAACAAACAAACCAACTCGGCACGTTCTATGCTGTATGTAACTTCTACCGGTTCAACAACAAATCACCACACTATTCACTTGCTCACTGAGAAACTTGTTCAACATTCCGGTGACCTTGACCATGCCAAAAACCAGAGTAATTAAGAAGTTTCCCCTTGAAACTTCTTTATGTTCACAAAAATTTTTACAAATAAAGATCGCCCAAATAGCTTTTTATTTCCAAGGGGTAATTTTTTTAATTATTTTAAAAAAGGGATGTCTAAACACGGTATAAGTACTTTTAATGGTAAATTAATGCACTTAAAATTTTTCTCATTGCTTTGAAAACCCTGCGATTTCTTTTTTTTATGATGAAACCCCTTTTAGGTAGGCGGTTTTAAGATAAACAATTTTAGGGATATACAACTACTAAAAAAAAGTTCAAAATTTTCAAAATTTTTATCAACTCCTTCATCAGGTTTTTTAATACAGTTAAAAAAAAAAACAGAAAACGAATGGGCTTCAAAACAAACTTTTGCCTTTAAAAGCAAAACAATTCATAAAAGAAAAACTAAAAATGGGTTTAGTATGGGTTAAAAAAAAAAAAAAACAGTAAAAGAAACTAAAAGATTCAAAAAAAAAAACAAAAAAAAAAAACATTATGGCTGATTAGTTACAAAAAAATTTCCAAAAATTTCCCGGAAAATCAATGCTTTTTAAGCGCACTTATTACATTATTAGAACAGATCAATGCGCTTTCTTTAATACTTTTGTGGGTTTGATTTGAATACCGCAATTTTGTTTTACTAGAGCAGTTTTATAGTCCTAAATCATGTTCTTTTGTTATTCGTGGTTGAAATTAATTATAAGGTTTAACCAAAAAAATTTCAGAAGTGCCCGCGGGGGTGGACATCGAACAACTCTTGCTACCACAATAACTTTCTTGTGTTGGCACATAAAAATGCATATATACCCCCTCCCCTTACCCCCCTTGGAGAAAGCATCGCATTCGTTTTGGGCGGGCTAGTTTAGGGTTGGTTTTTTTATACGAGATTTGAAAAAGTAGGCGTACATCTGTCAGGTTTATTGTTTAAAAAGCTTTTAGCCCCTTCCCATTGCTCCTTTTTTAAAAAAAATTCCTTTTTTTTTTTTTAATTTTTTTCTTTTTTATTTTTGTTGTTGGGTTTTAAAAACACCATTGCACCAAAAAACCCCCTTTAAACGGAGGCCATCGAAATCTCTAAACAAAAACTGCACGTTTTTTTGCGCAATCGAAAAATTTTTCTCATGAAAATCGCAATTTTACGATTTTTTTTATTTTTAAAAAAAATTTCCCTTGACTTAAAACCCCCCCCCCGTGTTTATCCGTTCTATTTTTTTTTTTTACAGCCTTTAATTTTTTGAATTTATATATTCATGTGAAAATTTTTAAACGCAATCAAAAATTTTTTTTGCATGAAAAAAGCAATTTTACGATTTTTTGATTTTTTTTTAAAAAAGCCCCTTTTACTTATAACCCTACAGTTTATCCGATTGTAATGATTTTTTACAAACCTTTTTTTTTATGAATTTTAAATTCGTGGAAAAATTTTAAGCGTAAACGAATAAATTTTTTCTATGAAATCGCAATTTTTCGATTTTTTTTTTTTTTAAAAATTCGATTTTTGAAAATTTAAAAATAAAAGTTTTTTTTTATTTATTAAATAATTTTTTTAAAAATCTTCAACCAAGTAATGATTTTTACAAAAAACAGCAAATCCGCATAACACATGGCAGCCAATGCACAATTCGTGTCCAAAAGGGGGCGGGGGGGTTAAGGAAAGAAAAAAAACTCCAAATTTGGTGCGTAGGTGTATTTAAAACGAATTTTCAATAATCAATTTATAGGGGGTTTATGGAACTTTGAACTTTAAATAAAATTAAACTTTAATGTATAAAAATTTTGAACGGAGGCCGGAATTTTAATATTTTTTAAGGTGTGTGGAGGGTTTTCAAAGTTTAGTTTAGATTTTAGAATAAGTTGTTTCACAAAAAAAATATTTTTAAGCAAAAAAAGGCATTTTTTTTTTTTAGGTTTCTGGTGGGGAACTCGGGTTGACCCCCCGACGGGAAAAAATTTTTTTAACTTCTGAATTGTATTAAATATAACTATCCCAGTGTTGCACTTTCCCCCCAGAAAAAGATTTAAGAATTAAGAAACTTTATTTCTTTATATGTTAACTGTAAAGTTTGTGATATCAGAGTTAAACTCTTTCGGCCTACAATGCGTCGCAATTAGGTAAAACATAAACTACCCTCCTCGCTAAGGCTTGGAGTACTGCCAAGTACACGGGCCCTTACAGGTTTCCGCACCTGGTCGTTGACACTCGTGCCATAACGCCCATGTAAACAACCCGTGCGATGTGTTTACATTACCTGCTAGGTAGTTTCACAGCACTTAACCGAAGCTAGTTTCACAGCACTTAACCTCGGGCAAGTGGGTGTAGTGTATGTTGCATGTTTTATGTCACCTAGCTACTGCTTTTGTTGACAAGCATCCAAACCTCCCATTACTGTATTTCATCTCAGGTCAAATAGTCATAGCTAATTGAGACTTGAGAGCCTTGATTCGTATCAAGCAGTATCGATTGATTGGTACCTATCGGCCGGCACTACATATATATATTGCATCGCCTTTCGATTTTCGATATTTTGTTTCCTTCTGTATCTCTAACACACGTATTTATTTATTTTTCTATTTCTAGAAAATTGATTTGTACAGTGGTTGCGTTTATTTAATTCGCAAATTTTGAATGTACAAGTGGTACACAAAATCAAACGTGAGATGTTTTCCGACAATTTAACAAAAAAAATTACTTTTTTTATTATAAGATTTTGATATTTGCAATCTTGTTTTATGTAGTTAGCGTTTACCTTGCATTTGTTTCCTTTTAAATTTATACAGATAAAGTTTCTTTTGAAC
>JAMZAV010004415.1:0-54144 GCA_024449915.1 Sweltsa coloradensis
TTCCCCCCACTAAGCAGAACTTTGAGGTGCAGCAACCCGTTGTCGTTTCCTATTATGTTAGGCACCACTAAAAACCCACTCCCCCCTCCCACCCCTAAGAGATAATTGCAGGGCAGAACCCGTTGTTTCCCTATTAGCTGTTAGGTCACCACTAAAAAACCCACCCCCTCCCCCCCATCCACAAAAGCAGATACTTTTAGGGCAGCAACCTCTTTGTCTTTTCCCTATTAGTCTTTTATGGTAGGGCTAACCCCCATCTGCCGGAGGGGGAAAATTTGTGGGATTTTTTTGTCAAGATACCCCGTATAGCGATTGAAAAGGGAAAAACCGTCCCAACAACTTTTTTTGAATCCCGGGGACAGATCAAAAAAAAACGGGAGTCGGTTAGTGGTTACCATCTATGACAAACCCTATATTCAAAACGAGCATACTAGTATGTGTATTTTAACTAGGAAAACGTTTAAGTCCCGTCCGTTGGGGATGAGCGAATTGGTGCATGAGCTGCCAGTGTTTTTTTGTTCGGTAAAAAAATAATTATTTTGTTGAGATTTTTTTAAATAAATTAAATTAAATTAAAAATTTATTTAATTTTTTATTTTTTAATTAATCGAAATTAAACAATGGGAAAAAAATTTCGAAAATTTTGCGATTTTCTGAAAAATAATTTTTCGATACGCTAAAAATTTCACACGAATAGATAAATTTCATAAAATTTAAAGGGTTTTGTGAAAAAATCTTTACAATCGTATAAAGCTTGTAGGTTTTATAAGTCAAAGAAATTTTTAAAAAATCGAAAATTGCGATTTTCACGAGAAATAATTTTTCGATTGCCCCAAAAAAAAGGGGCAGTTAAGGGTTTAGAGATTTCGAAGGCCTCCAAAAAATTTTAAAAGATCGGTTTGCCCGGGAAACGGGTTTAAAAAAAAAAAAAGAAAAAAAAAAAAAACATTCCCGGGTTTTTTTTCTTGGAGGGAAAAAGGTCTTCGCTTCCCACCCCCAAAAAAAAAATTTTTCAATATTTTAAACTAAAAAAAAAAAAAAAAAAAAAAAAAAAAAAAAAAAAAAAAAAAAAAAACAAAAAAAAAAAAAAAAAAAAAAAAAAAAAAAAAAAAAAAAAAACAACAATGTTTTCTAATAACTTATAGGCTTAGGCTAGCATAAAAGAATGGTAAAAAAACTCCCCTTGAGTGTTAATCGGTCGAAAATTTTCTTGGGTTTTTTTCTCTCAAATTGTGTAGGGACTTTGCATTGACATGACAACAACAAAAATTAAGTGTCATTGTCATATCGAAAAATTAAATTCCAGTAAATAAATAATTTTAATTTTTAAAATTATTTGTATAATTTGCATTAACATTTAGGACCGGGGCCCTCAATGCTCAGGGCCAGTCTGGTGCTGACATGGAAAGAAAATTGCCGATGTTAAAAAATGTATTTTCAAGGATAATTTTAGTTCGCGGTTTTCCCCCGGCGCTATTGTTGGTATTTAAATTTTTTTCTCTTAGCTTTTGGTATTTCTTGTTTCGTATTCAAAGTTGCAATTTGTTATCACCTTTTTTTGAATTTTGCCTATCAGACGCCCTTTTCCTGGTTTTCTCCCCGTTCGATTATGCAAGATCTGTAAAATCATTTCCCCTCTACCCCTTCACTCGATAAGGGGGCCCCCCCAAAGTTCGTTTTGTCTCCAATCTCTCGCTCGACCTCGCAACGCAGGTCCGTTCTCCGGACATTGCACCACTGTACGTACTCAAGAGCTAGCCCCCCCGAATACAACGACGGGTTTCCGAGTGCACCCTTGGTTCGATTTCCCTCCAGGTTTCTCTAACTCCTTTTACTCCCCTTTCCCCAAACTCGAGTTTATTTACCCTGTTCTCTCTCGCGGTGGGCTTAACTTCTGCCCATGTACTTACCTCTGCACGCCCCTTCAGCCTACGCAAGATGGGGTAATTTCAGAACAAAAATATACAGTCCTTTTATTTGGGATTTGAGCACCTCGGCTCGAACACATGGTCCTCCGCGCCGGATGCCCCCGGTGTTTTTTCCGCTTTTTTTCGCAAATAGTTTCTCATTCAAGGTTAGCCCTTGTTGGTCATGCACTACAACAGGTGTTGAGTTTTTGTTTTTTCCCGCTCCGTGTTTCGGGTTATTCGCTATTCATTTAAATTTGTCTTTTACGTTTTTTCCTTTATTGTTGATTTAATCCCCGTTCATCAGGAAGATTTGCAAGTCAGCAGAAAAAGTTTTTGTCGAGCGAGTTATATTGCTCCGTTCAGCAAAACGTACAATGCGTTCGAAAAAAAAAAACCCCCGATAAAAGTTGGGGATTTAGGCCCGTTTTGAAAATTTTGTCTCAAGGGAATCTGAGTTCGCGAAATCCAAAGGGTTATTGCAAAACTAAAACCCCCAAAGTAGTTTTTCCCCGAAAAAAGGATCAAAATAGACAAATTTAAAGACGTTAAACGCTTTTCTTGTTTGTAAGTTTCGTTTACTACGGTTGAAAATTTAAATCGCGCCCTGTTGGACCAACCTGGTCCTCTGTCCCCCTAGTTCAACCATCCTTGCGTTGCCAGTCATAGATTTCCCAAGTTCAAAGGAGCATTTGCAAAGGCCCAAATTCTTTTCTTTTTTCAAATTCTGACGATATAATAAATCTTTTAAGTAATGTTCAAAAGTTACACTATTTAAAAAACTTCTTTGTCTGAAACCCCTTTGGGCCCCTCATCTCAGAGTTCAAATAACTGAAGAAAATTACCCCCGCTTGAAACTCTCATTCTCGTTAAAAAACAAGCGATTACTAGGGAGTTTTTTGTCACAAGATTTTAGATTTGTTCCCTAAAAAAACGTCACCCTATGCGGTTTTCAAGCGTTTCTAAAAACACATCGAAACTCTGTCGAATCTCTGAAAGCTCTGAATATTCCCATTTAGGGATTTCTTATTTTTTATGTTTGGCATTAGTAATCTCGATGCGTCATCCGCAAGGTTTTTAAAAAACAGAAAAACATCTAATTAAACTCCGGACAAATCGCTAACGATTTTCTCGAAGACCAATCTAAACGATGGAGTTTGTGCTGCGGGAAAAGTTTGTTCACCGTCAAAAGTTCCTCCCTTTCAAAGCGAATCAAACATTGTTAGTTCGTCACCTCCCTCGAACAACAGTGTGAAGCGATCCCCAGTAACCCACTGTAATCACTTTTTAAAAACTGTTCCGTTTGCCCGGTAGTAAGGCTTCCATAAGTCCGTGAATTTTTTCCGGGGTTTAACCCATAGACCAACGTTATGACACGTGCCCAATTAAAACGCTTTTTTAATTGTAGGGGTGCACCCCTGCGATCCCAAAGATTCCACGAAATCATGTTCTGTGGTCAAAAGCTCTAAACATCATTCTAGTTAATTTGAATCCGCTCCGTCTCCGCTGACGATACCCCTGCCCCGAGCAAGCCTTCAGCGCCCAGACTCTGTCATGTCAAGCCGGGTTTCGAGCCCCAATCATCAAACTGTATACTAGGCCCGTTTCGCGCATCATTAGTGACGCGCACGGGATCATGAAACCCCTTCGCGCGGTTTTGATCCGGGTCACAAATTTTGATCACTAAGTCGTTAGTGAAGTTTGGCTTGAAAGTAAATCCACCCACCCCCCAAAACTGCAGGTGTCGGACAAATAATATCGAGTGCATGGTTTTGACAATGCAGTTTAGCTTTCGGCTCTTGGGAAAAAACCCTCTATGCATGTCAATGCACACGTTTTCTCAATATGCCGGCAATTTTTGCCAACCTCCGTGTCCCCGACGTCAAGAGCGCTATCATGGCCCTTTTGCCCTCGTGCGATCGCTTCAAGTACGGGCCCATTTTTTTTTCCCTCTTTGGGTCCGATCTTACTCAGACATTCTTGAAAAACCGGACACACGTCGTGGGCAGAAAACCTGCCGCATAAAAAACGGTTTTTGGTTGGGTAATCTTAGGTCGGTCACGCTACTCAAAGCACCTGAGTCACCCTACTCATTTCTCGCTTGACAAGTCCCTTTGGAACATACTTCCGTTCTTCTGGGAAACAGAAGAAGTCAGTCGACCTCCCTTCGGACCCAATGGATTCGCTCTTTGAAGAGCATTTCATTAAAAACTCTTTCCCCGAGACCCCTCTGGCGCTACTCGGTCGCTCTACCATTAAAGGGCCTGTTTGCGTCATGCCGGCTACAATCTGACGTCGCGCTCAAGACTTTTGCAGTTTAGGCGTCGTCGAAGCGTGATCCTCCACTCATGATCATATCATGAGTTCATGAGTGTTTTTACGTCGTTCCTGCACAGCAGCTTCCTTCGCCCTGCGGGTACAAATCCCGCATCATTGTGTACAAAGGGTCACAAGCTCTCCCACTAAACTGCGAGTGGATTAAACGCCTCCTCCCCTGAAAAAAGGGGAGTCGCCCCAAACCCAGCCCTTTGTGAGTGGTCCAAAGCTTAAAAGTGCCCTTTTCCACTGTTCAACCACTTTTGCACTTTCGTAGCTCTGTGCGCGGACGTGAGACAGATGTCCCTCAAACCTTTGTGCACCAGGAGATCGTGCTTTTCACCCCAAATATTTGGCGTCCTGACCCCTACTCTCTGTCGTTGAGTGGGCCCAAACAGTGACCTCGGTCCATCCCTCTCCCCTTCCAGGCCCAACGGGTTGCAGAACTGGCGTGGACGAAGGTGCAAGTTTCCTCTCGCTTCACGCCCCTTATTCAAACATCTACATAGATGACGTATTTCAGGCCCCAGTGACCTTAAAGAACCCTCGTGTTGTGCGAGTTGCAGTCACTCACTCAGTGTGCAGGCGTCGAGCACGCAAGGGGTAGAAAATGTTCTGACGCTCTTAGTCCCCCCCCAAGGACCATCTAAAAAACTCCCTGGTCTTCTCCAACGAGAACCAAAAATTTTAAAAAATTCTCGGTCTGTTGGGACCCTCGTTCCGATTGCTTTAGCTTCCACACTCTGCCCTTTGTAGGTTGCGTCACCCAAAAGTCCATACCCTAATCGCGCGCATATTGACCCATCGGGTTTCTCACCCCCTTTTGTCTCCTGGATGAAGGTGTTTTTTTTGCAGAATTTTGGGTCTTGGGGTGGAGTGGGATGAACACTCCGGAATCACTTCTAGACTTGGTCACTGCCATTTAAAGCGGCCCAAATTTAGTTGTTATGTTCCGCGTTTTGTCATGAACGATGCCCCATACCCGGGTTTTTTAGGGTTTTTGGGGACGCCCCGAAAGGCCCATGCTGCACTCTTTACTTGGCCCCGTTTAGGGCGTGCTCGAATTCACGTCAGATGTTGAGAGCCAGGAGCAAGGGCGCGCCCGTCAAACGCCCCCTGGCCCCAAATTGGAAATCAGTGGAGCATTGTTATGCTAGGGTGCTTAAAGCACCCTACCCCGCTCTCAAGCCCTTTTCACATAGAAAAGGTTGCAACACTGAAAAACGGCCGCGGCTCGTACCCCCCCCCACCAGCTGAAGGGCTTCGTGCCCAATCGGGTGCGAAATACTCGAGGAAATTTCCCCTGAATTTGGGCTCTGTTAGTTCTGAAGAGAACCTGCCGATTGCGCCCTCGGGGGTGCTCCCCCCGGACCTGTTGAACCACCCCTAGGTTCTGGTTCCCCCCTTTATCGTTTTCCCCCCTCCCCGTGGGCTCGCTCGGGGCCCCTTTGGTGAAAACCCAGCCCCGACTTTCCCCAGCTGGGAAAACGTTCCCACGGTGCTGATAACTCATGATCCCCTCATTGATCCCCTGCTTGTCAAACTGCAGAGTTTCCTCGCTCTGAAAAGCCAAGCGCGGTTCGGTCAGTGGTAGCTTTTCCCGACTTTTTGCTCGGAAGTAAAAACCCTTTCACCCCCCTCTGGTCTCTGCTCCCGTCCCATCTTGAGGACCGATGCACCCCTTCTGGCTCACTCAGCAGCAGTACCGTGATGAGCCCCAAACAACTGGTAAAAACCCCCGTTTGTGACCCCCCGATCGCCCCCCTCAAGCCCTTCATTGATCCCCGGGGGGTTTTCAGGGTGGGCGGGAGGTTTCATTTTTCTTCTCTCCGAAGAAGTCGCATCCCCCTTGTTTTCCCAAGGGAAAGGGATTTGCCGCGCTCTTGGTGAGCCTTTTCCCTCTCTCCTCGCAAATCTGGCCCCCCCATGGCAAGCTCTCATTCAGCAGATGTATTTGGGTTTTCCTTGCGTGGTTTGTTACGGCAACGCATTCGTGCTGTTAACCCGTTTCAAATTCCGCGCCCGCCAATGCCAATTATGGCTAATCTGCCTGAACCTCGCGTTAAGCCTTTTGCGTGCGTTCCCCCCCTGGGCACAGACTACGCTGGCCCATTCTCAGTGAAGACGAGTCCTCGTCGAAAAGCCTCCATCGTCAAAGGCCTACTTTGTCTTTGTCTGCAGGCCACCAAAAACTGTGCACCTGAGCGGTCCTGACCTGTCCACTGAAACTTTCCCGGCCTGTCTTGATGGTTTTCCCCCGGGCGTGGATCCCAGCTAATTTACTCGACGTGGCCGTAAAACGTAGGTGCTGCTCGCCCCTCCGCGAGACTAAGATTTCTAGGCAGCGAGACCGCCATCGCGGACAAGCTTCATAGCAATGTTAGGTGGAATTTTTAACCCCCCTTCGCTCCTAAATTCGGGGGACTTTTGGGGAAAGGGGGGCAAACCCCCAAGTTATCCTGCATCGACTAATTAAGATCCGCCCTTAATTTTGAGGAGTACTCCCCCCCTGTTTTTAAGCATCGAAGCCGGGGTTTAATGTCGTCCGCTTTTTGGGCCCCTTCGTTTGACCCCCTGGAGGCCAGATTCTTCTCCCGCAATTTTTTTGATCGGGACCCCGCTTCTCGCCCCTCCCCAAGTTGCTGTCGTCGAGAAAAGCCTCTAAAAATCTCTGTTGGGGTTCAAGTCCGTAACTGCATCAAAGCCCCTTTGGACCGTTGGTCCCTTTGGGATCGCACCAGAGATGCAGTGTGGGGAAATGGGTGCGCGCGGCCGAACTCAAGGGCGGTGACGTGGTCTTCGTGTTGGAACCGCTACCACCCCCCCTTTGTCTTTTGGGGCCCATGGCGGGTGGAAAGTGTGCCCCCGGGAAAGACAAAAGCATCAGAGGGCGTCCGTCGGACTCCCAAAGGGGTGTTTACCCCTCCCGGGGAACAAGTTGTATCCTCCCTCTTCTTAGTTTTTCGTTTTTGGGTCGGTCTTATAGTTTTAGTCTTAGTTATTTCTCTTGGTCCCATCTAAAATATCCATTTTTGGGGGCGGTTTTTGTTCGGCGATTTCCCCGGGGCTATTTTTGGGGAGTTATATTTTCTCTTTGCTATTGGTATTTCTTGTTTTGTATCATAAGTTGCACATATTTTTTTATCACCTGTTTGAATTTTGCCTATCGGGCCTTTCCCGGTTTTCTCGCGTTCGACTTATGAAGCATCTGAACTCAGTTCGCCCCTAGCCCACTCGTGAAGTGCAAAGTTCGTTTTTGTCTAAAACTTCGCTCGCACCTCGCAACGACGTGCCCCTTTCCGGGGGGGGAAATTGCACTCACTGTACGTACCAAGAGCGTAGCGCCCCAAACAACGACGGGGGTTCGAGCTGCGTCCTTGGTTTTTGCCTTCCAGGCATTTTCTAACTTCCTACTCACTTCCCCAAATGAGTTTTTTTTTTTTCCCGTTTCCTCCCCGGGGGCTTTAAATTCTCGCCCCCTCGTACTTAAACCCTGCACTGGCCCCTTCGCCCACGTCAAATTTGGGGGAATTTTAGAAAAAAATATAACAGTCCATTATTCTCGGAGTTTAGCACCTCGGCTCGACCCCTTTTTTAAAAAATTTTTTTTAGTTTAAGCGGAATAAAGGAAAACCCCAAAAACAATGGGGGTTTTGTGGTAAAGGGTGAATTTTGGGAAAGGTACTAAGAACAAATTCTAAGAAAATTGCCTCGAGGTGCCATGACAAAATTCGTCCCGGGTTTAAAGGGGTGGAAAGGGGGTGAAAAATTGCATTTTTTTTAAAATTAAAAAATCAAACTAAATTTGACCAAGATTTCAAAATTAATACATATTGTAGATAAAAGTCAAAAAAAAAAATACCATATATGATATTAAACCGATTTGCACCCTTTGGGCCCTTTTTCACAAATTTGTCACCGGCTGGAGAATAAGCCTACCACAGGGTTAAGTGAGGGGCCCTTTAATTTTGTCTAAACACTCAGAAGAATGCTTTAAAAAAAGGCCCTAGGTCCCCACAAAAAGTTGCTTTCTTAAAGGGAAAGAAAGGGTGACGAAAAGGGGTTGATAAAAGAATTTAAAAAATCCGATTCAAATATAATATTTAGAACGCCAAAATAATATGTATTGAAAATTAAGGTCTAAAAATTTAAATTTTTAAAAAATTAAAATTTCACCATATATTATGTAAATCTGATAAGATTATGCGCCATTTAAACCATTTACATAAATTTCCAATATTACAAAAGTGTATCGTATGACCATTCGTTTTGTTCGAAATTATGTCAATGATAAGAATTAGGACAAAAATAAGATTTTATCATACATTGGGTACAATTTTCACTCAATGATGGACTTTTTATGCCCTTTTTCCAAAAATTAATCAAATTTTCGGAAGTTTATCGTGTGATCACTCGTTTTGTTCAAAATAATGACAATAATAAGAAGGACAAAAAAGTGTTTTAACACCTTAGGTACATTTTCAACCAATTAGTACACCAGCCCTTTTGCCTTTTTTTCTTTCTTTCTTTTTTTTTGGATCTTTTGCTTACAAAAAAGGTCGACGCATTTTGACTTTGGAATATGATATAACAAGGCTACCTGAATACAATGTCATGAGGTGAAAAGCTGGAAAAGGGGCCAAACACGCGGCATGTCTTGGATTTTATCAAATTCAAACAAATGGCTATAAAAACCAAACCGCTATTCCAATATTGAAAAAGTTTAGTGTTCCAGATTCGAAATTTCATTTGAAATGTATGTATGTATGTTGCCAATTCGTAAATTTTGTAATTGTATTATGCAATTAAAATACATTTTATGAGTCAATGTTTTTTGTTCTGGAATATTTGGCTTAGTTTAGAATCGCATTTCCGTTTCCATTTTGCTGAGACAGAAATTTTATGATTGGTTATTGTAGAGGGTCACTAATAGATGATAAATCGTGAGTATATATTTTTACGTTGGGTTCTTGGACCCAAATTTGGGTTTTGTGATTTTTATACTTTTGGCAATAACTTCTCGAAATGGGTTTTATCGAAAAATTTCAAATTGCATTTTTCTTCGTGAATTCAATTACAATAACATAAGATTGGTTAAATTTGTGTTCCTATAACTAACCGATTAATTAAGAAATTAGGTGAAGAATTACTTATATCTCAATAATTGTTGTTGTCACTCAATTAACACATACAAAATGCCAACAGAAGTATCAAATATAAACAATGCAAGTATAATTTTAAAAATTTTTAGTCCTAAAATTAAGTGCATGCTATTTTCCCGTTAATTGAATTAATGAATGAATTAAATTAATTGATATAATCACCATGTGTTGTGTAAAATTAATACAGCCACACTGGGAACCATTTGCATACTTATTTTACAGGAAAATAATTTTGTGGGAAATTCAATTAACGGGAAAGTAGCATGCACTTAATTTTGGGACTATTAATTTTTAAAATTATACTTGCATTGTTTATATTTGATACTTCTGTTGGCATTTTGTATGTGTTTATTGAGTGACAATAACAATTATTGAGATATAAGTAATTCTTCATTTAATTTCTTAATTAATCGGAAAGTTATAAGAATTTTGTTTCGGGACATGACAATTCGGATTCATTGGCATTATGTCAGTAAAGTAGTATATTTTTATGACGATCGTTAGAGATTTAGGTATACATAACAATACATATGTCAAAAGTGGGATAATTTAACTAAAATGTAATTAATTCGGTGATTAATTAATTTAATTAATTCTTTTTTCATTACATTAATTCGCCTTAAAACTAGCTTTAAAATGAATCCAAGGTCGACTACATTGTGTTAATTTTACAAAATTAATTGAGATTTTTGTAATTATTTTTTATTAATTGAATTAATTGAATTAATAGGAAAGTGATTGGAATTAATTTTTGGAACTAATAGTTTTTTGGTTCATTGTTGTCATATTGTTCTTGTAATATACACTACGTGACTTTGGTAAGTGAATAAGAAACTTTTAATTGGGATTTAATTAATGCTTACTTTAATTAATTAATAAATCAAAAAGTTACAGGAATTACGTTTCGGGACTTTAAATTTTGGATTTATTGGCGTTATTTTAGTATAGTCTGAAAATTTTATGACAATCTAGCGAATTCTGCGTATAAATAATTATATATATACCAAAAAGTGCTATAATTGCATTACATTGTAATAATATATAAATATAATTAAAAGTAAAACTATTGTATTTACGGTAAAATTTCTAATGACATTTTTTGTAGAGCATTAAAAACCGAACAAAATAATACCTGGTTTATCCAAATCTGATGATTACTTCTTGAGTAACAGCAATTTTAAGAATTATTTTGGCGGCCATCTTGGGGACGCCATGACAGTTGACTTATTTGCTACCATGCGTGTCCCCCGTGAAAATAACATTCTAAAATATGTCTTTTACCTGCTCCTAAATTTTGGTGCTGGTTTCCGGATTTGAAATGTTCCTATAGTTTTAGCAGCTTGTTCCACGGACTATTATAATAGTAACTGGCCTTGTAAATCCATGTCTAAACTATTAAAGTCTCACCGCCTTCTTGAACTATATCAACATTCTAAAACTACATTGAAAACTCGATTTGACAGCATAAAATCGCCAAGATCAAAATCAAAGCCATTTCTGAACCTGAGCTGTTATTTTCCATAGTTTAAGAGATACAAAAACGCTAGTCCACTCAATAGATAAGTACTTCAATTTCAGAAATTACGATTGCAAATAATTAATTCACAAAAAAATCGTAAGACGGTACAGGTCGTGGTTTGTAAAATAAATACATGGTATCTGACTTTTTTGGAATTGACTGTACATATCTACAAAAACACAAACTTAACCAATGTTATCTTATTGCAACTGAATTTACGAAGAAAAATGCAATTTGAAAACTTTCGATAAAACCCTTTTCCGAGAAGTTATTGCCAAAAGTAAAAAAATCACAAAACCCAAATTTTGGTCCAAGAACCCAACTGAGAAAAAATACATACTCGCAATTTCTCATCTACTAGTGACCCTCTACAATAATCAATCATAAAATTTATGTCTCAGCGAAATGCAAACGGAAATGCGATTCTAAACTGGACTAATTATAACTTTTAAGAGAGCGCTTTAATTGAAAAGTTACTTTATGTAAACCTTTTAGATAACTTTAATTCAAACATAACGCAAGTAAATTTAGGTCTGTATCTCAATTACTGCCTGTGATATGAATTTTAGAAGAGTCGTGCCATGCCACCCTCGCTTGCCGCGCTTGTCAAGCCAGGCAGCGTTCGGTGCGCGTACGATTAATGTTGTCTTTCGTTCTCGTTCTTCGTCGACGCATTTTAAATTCGGAATATGATATAACAAAGCTACCTCAATACTATGTCATGAGGTGATAAGCTGGCAATGGGGCCAAATACGCCGCCATCTTGGATTTTATCAAAGTCAAACAAATGGCTATAAAAACCAAACCGCTAAAGCGATTTTGAAAAAGTATAGTGTTCCAGATTAGAAATTTAATTTGAAATGTATGTGTGTAGCCATTTTGTCAATTTTGTAATTGTATTATGAAATTAAAATACATTTTCTGAGTCAATGTCAAGCCAGGTATAATAACCAATACAGTACTACTTGTTGTAATTTAAATTGTTGTAATGTAAAAATTGCGGGGGTGTTTTCAATCTATATAACCAATTTGGTACTACTTGTTGTAATTTCCCAGTTTTATGAAACGTTTTTTGAAAACAGAACGAATATGATTATGTTCCATGGTAAGTAATATCTATTTCAAATAATGTGATCACACGATGAAGGTTTCGTGTAGACTTACCAATTAAATGAGTTATTCGAAATAATTTATTTTATTTTTACATACTAATATGTTGGGATGAAAGTTGGTAGAATGAAGACATTCACGCGACCCGACCAAACATTACTATCATGGAATGCTACGCCGTATTGGAGATCTCGTTGAATAGGAATGCTATTAATTTTATGACTACCCTTACCCTCCTTCACATGAATGAGACCAGTCGGCGCATCGGTGACTTCCCGGAGTGCCAAAGAATTTAATGCCAAAACCTTTTTTTAGCATTTAATGCCAAAGAATTTAATGCCAAAGCATTTAATGCCAAAAATTATACCTGGCCAAAAAGTCCATGTTACACACGGTAACGTGCAAGGAGCGACCATCACTAAGGGGCGGGGCTCATTCATCATCATATCATCTATTTAGCCCCTGTTTCACCCAAGCAGGCACGGCGCGAGGATAGAGGTTTGCTGTTGTTTGTTTAAAGTTGCGTTGCAACGAATTGCATGTCAATTAGGTATATAAAATAGACTTTCTTACAACTACATTCCAATCAAATTACAACACAAACTTTGGTATAGACCGTTTTAATAAATCATCGCACATTTTAAAGTACTTTTGACAGCCCGTGTATGCAGTGGCGTACTTAGGAGTTCGCGAATTATGTGGCTTGGTGTGTAAGTAGCAGTGGCGTAGCCACGGGGTGGTGTGGGGGGCGCGTGGGTTCAACTTCTCTTTTTAGTTGTCTTTAATTTTCATAGGCTTACATTGACGCTGGAGGCAGTAGGCCTATCTATACTAAGTCTGGGGGTCGTACACTAGCATGCCGTTCCATTTAGCCTGGAATGTAACTGTTGAACAAGGGTCTGTGACCACAAATGTTTGTTCAATGATTATACTAGGAAAACGCCAAAGTCGTTATTTTTTATTTCAACATATTTTTACAAAATATTTTGGCACTCTTGTCGTTTAGCGGGTCAAACTTTTCAACACTGTTTTTTTTCGAATAAAATCAATGAAAAACAACTATAAATTAAAAATAAAGAACTTTCGTTAGGTTAGCCGAACTTTCCGCTGGCTACAGTGCGCCGCGCTAGTTCTAGGATATAATCGATAATAGCGCACCCGAAAACCTTTCCGTTAAAACCGAGGTTGGACCCGCTAAGCGACAAGAGTAGAGTACCAATATTTTTTCCCCTTAAAATCGATGAAAAATGATTTCAAATTATATCAAACATGACAAATTTAGACTAACTTTGAAAATTTTGGGATTAATTAACTATAATTGGTAGTTAAATACTAAGAACTCAGCGTGTTGCCAGTTTTTCCCCCCAAGTTTTGGTGGTATCACATTTTGCACTATAGTTGTGTTTGAGAAGACAACTTGATCGTACTCTGTATGTATTTTATTATACGAATTACGGGAATAAACTGAAGAAATTTCATTAAAATTATTGGCACCTTTAGTTGACCAAACACGTACATCCTTCAACGCGCCTTTGAGTATAGCGTTCCCGGTGTTTTGTGTCCCAAACACAGGATATAATATACGAAGTCCCAACCCCACTGAGATGTTGCAGCTTGTGTGAAAGCAGGAACTAGCTCAGTGTAGTTATACTCCCGGAGCACATACGATATGGTAGTGTAACATGGACTTTTTAGCCAGGTATAATTTTTGGCATTAAATTCTTTGGCATTAAATGCTTTGGCATTAAATGCTTAAAAAAGGTTTTGGCATTAAATTCTTTGGCATTCGAGGCTGTAACCGGCGCATCTGGCCTTGAAAGGTTTCTTCAGCCCTGTCTGGAGGGAATAAATATATCCCCCGCCCCCTGATCAACCGTCAAACAACCCCTGTAGGTGAGCAGACCACCTCCATGTACAAGACAAGAGTAAAACAAGTTGTATATCTCACAGGCGTGTCGTGCGCTAGTAGTTCCGACTTTCACCGCAAAATTTGACATGAGAGCAATATCAATGCATCGTTGTACTTGTTCATAGTTATTTTTAGACGTATGCTTTGAGAGTTGAGCTTAAGATTGAGTGTTATACACTTGATCACATGTTTGCAAGTTTGTACGGTGTATTATATCATAAATCCGCTTACTTTTGTTTATGAATTGTTCCTTTCTAAATTCAAGATAGACTTCATCACCAATTTTCTTCACATTAATTACTTTATTTCGAATGTCGTTAGACATTACATCTTGGGTTATTATGTAATGCAAACGATTATCAGTGAGTTCAAACGGGTTCTCTTGAGAGCGTATGGTAGATCATAGTTTGAATCTTCTCCTCGTAAGCTGAAGTTCGAGCTGTATTCATGACTATGAAAATCATTGGTGTTGAAATGGTCAGTTTTACTTATGTTTCCATGCAAGTTTGATACAGCTAACATTTCTTGATATATAAAATCCCACTCTGCAACAAATATTTTTCTTTTAGTACATCTAATGATACCATGCTTCTTTTTTTGGAGCGATTAATGGTCTATCTAGACACATATCTCCGCGAACAGCTTTGAATAATCCTTTTGTTTGATTTATAACAAATTCTCCATCCATTAATCTTTCATACACTTCTGGAGCAGTGCCAGGTAGTCTTCCCATATCCTCTAAGTATAGGCCTACAGAGCACCAGCGAAAATAATAATAAAATTTACAGCATAGAGTAATATGCAGCGTGCACTTTTTCACGGCTCATCCGCACGTCAAGAGTGCGTATTTTAGATAAAAACACATACCCTGCATATTACTCTATGCTGCAAAGTTTCGTTCAGTGCACTTTCTATCTAGAAAGTTAGTTTATTTCTTGTCTAAACAGTCTGATGCATATTTTTAAAGAGGTCTTGTCGAAATCCGATCAGTAGTTTTTTGTCAAATAAATTATTGAGAAAACTTTAGTCATTGATAATTTTCACATGTATGATGCGTACATTGTTATAACAAGCTATAACGACTGTGTTAAAAAAATCGAAATAATCGCTATTACAGAGAATGATATATTTGCTAAATGTTATTCATTTAACTTTTGTCCAAATAATGAATAGAATAAAAGTTACAGCGTGATAAGTGTTGCGCCGTGAAGCAGGCGTCAACTTGCGAAATGAGGATTTATACCAACTAATTCCGCCATGTTGCCTCGTGACGTCAGGAGGCAACATGGCGGAATTAGTTGGTATAAATCCTCATTTTGCAAGTTGACGCCTGCTTCACGGCGCAACACTTATCACGCCCTAACTTTTATTCTATTCGTTATTTGGACAATATTTAAATGAATAATATTTAGCAAATATATCATTCTTTGTAATAGCGATTATTTCGATTTTTTGAACACAGTCGTTAGCTTGTTATGTACGCATCATACATGTGAAAATTATCAATGACTAAAGTTTTCTCAATAATTTATTTGACAAAAAACTACTGATCGGATTTCGACAAGACCTCTTTAAAAAGATGCATGAGACTTAGACAAGAAATAAACTAACTTTCTAGATAGAAAGTGCACTGAACGAAACTTTGCAGCATAGAGTAATATGCAGGGTAGGGCCTATGTGTTTTTATCTAAAATACGCACTCTTGACGTGCGGATGAGCCGTGAAAAAGTGCACGCTGCATATTACTCTGTGCTGTAAATTTTCGTTCAGTGCACTTTCTATCTAGAAAGTTAGTATATTTCTTGTCTAAACAGTCTCGTGCATTTTTACAAAGAATTTTTGTCGAAATCCGATCAGTAGTTTTTTGTCAAATTAATTAATGAGAAAACTTAAGTCATTGATAATTTTCACTTGTGTGACGCGCACATTGTTATAGCAAGCTAACGACTTTGTCAAAAAATCGAAATAATTGCTATTACAAGGAATGATATTTATTTTTATTTTTATTTATTTATTTAACGTCTATCCTATTCAGTTATAAAAACTGATTTACAAAGGAGGACAACTAAATAAATCTAATTACATAGATGCAGAAACAACAATAAATTACATTTTCGTAAATATTTGAAATAGTAGCATTACAACAACAATGCATTTAACACAAGAATTTTGGTAACAAATTGAATGATATTATATGCATTTAATGAATGAATCAAATATAAAAAAGGGTGGAGAATGAAAAGAAAAGAAAAGAAAAGAAAAAAAAGGAAAAAAAAAGAAAAAAAAATTAAAAAAGAAAAACGAAAAGAAAAAAACTGATTTATTAGACGATCCCACTCAAACGAATATGAGGTTTGCCAAAAATCAGGAACAGCAAATCAGGGAGTATAATCAAACTTTCGCGGAAGAAACCACCGAACGCGAAATCTTTATTCTTGGGTTCAATCTTCATTTTTGTGTTCAAATCTTGACTCATATATATAATTATATCAGATATATAATTATTTAAAAAATTTCATGTCAAACTGATCACAGCAATGATACAGGACACCTAAATCAAGTTGCAAGCTCCATCAGTGGGCGGCAACCAGACAATCTAGGCAGAAAAATATAGTTGAAAATACATTGTTTATATCATAATCAAAGCAATAATGAACAAACAAAGAGAAAAGCAAAATCAATTATAAGAGCTTATGAAGGTAAATTAACATTACACAAACACACAGACAATAACCTACAAATAAATAGTAAAAATCAATTTTTTGCTCTTTGATTCATTATCATTGCTTCAATTTTACTTTTAAATTGTACAATTCCTAGATCAGTAAACTGGCTTCTAATATCATAAGAAATTGAATTCCAATAGGATACAACACCTCTGTGTTTGCTAAATATTATTCATTTAAGTATTGTCCAAATAATGAATAGAATAAAAGTTAGAGCGTGATGTGATGCGCCGTTCAGCAGGCGCCAACTTGCGAAATGAGGATTTATACCCAATACTAGTCACGTGACCTATCGATCGTTTTAAGCTCCGCCCATTTCGAGTCGTCAATTGGGATACAAAGAAAAAATGTATTGCGTTATGTTTGAATTAAAGTTATCTAAAAGGTTTACATGAAGTACTTTCAATCAAGGCGCTCTCTTAAAAGTTATAAGCCACACATTCCAGAACAAAAGATATTGACTCAGAAAATGTATTTTAATTGCATAATACAATTAAGTTACAAAATTTACAAATTGGCTACACACATACATTTGAAATGAAATTTCGAATCTGGAACACTATACTTTTTTATACTTGGTCCAGCAGTTTGGTTTTTATAGTAATTTGTTTGAATTTAATAAAATCCAAGATGGCGGCGTGTTTGGCCCGTTTGCCAGCTTATCACCTCATGACATAGTATTCTGGTAGGCCTAGCCTTGTTAGTTGTTATACCATATTCCGAAGTTAAAATGCCTCGACGAAAGAACGAGAACGAAAGACAACATTAATCGTACGCGCACCGAACGCAGCCTGGCTTGACAAGCGCGGCAAGCGAGGGTGGCACGACTTAAAAAATTCATATCTCGGGAAGTAATTGGGATTCAGACCTAAATTTGATTGCGTTATGTTTGAATTAAGGTTATCTAAAAGTTTACATGAAGTAGGCTACTTTTTCAATGAAGGTAGAGCACCTCATTGAAAAAGTAGCCTACTTCACGTAAAAAAATAAAAAAACAAAACTTTGAATGAATGAATGAAAGTTTTTATTGTCAAATAGGTACAGTGCATTTTATATAATATACAGTAGCTTGGTTCCTAGTGAGTGCAAGATGCACTCGCAGGCAAGGAACCTTTACGTAACAAGAGGTTTGGTTGTGGCAGGAAGTGTGACGGTTTGGTGATTGGTTTTGGTTGTGTACAGTGTGGTTGTTATAATAAGATGGATACTGTAGTCATAAGTTTGTGTATGACATGAAGAAGTAAAATAAGAAAAACTATCAAATACCTTATATGAATGAATACTATACTACTCTATACTATACTATACTATACTATACTTGTTTGGCCACGATCTATCTTAGATTTTTGGCTTCATTTTGAAGTGTTTATGTTGTATGTACATTCTAATAGGCAGTGTAAGAAAGCTGTTGTTTTTTCATCTTCTTCATATGTATTGTTATATTTTTACCATGGCGTTTTTCCATACGTGTGTTTTATCTTAGTGTCTTTCAATAAAACATTATTAAGTTGAATTAACTCGCATTATATTACCACATTTCATTCCTCTGGAATATTAGCATCATTTATTGGTCCTCCGGAAAGCCGGATAACAAGGTGGTTACCGGTATTATTGTGATATTTGCTAAATTCGCCCACGGGGTATTAAGCGTGATTTCTGCGAGTTTTTTTGACGCAATATTTTTTAGTTTTCCTCTGCCGCGATGGACGAGCTCCTAGCAAGGAAACGTGTGTTTAAAATCAAATGTTACACGACGGGAAAACGCCGTTAAAACATTCATGGTGGTGAGTCAATGTCTACAATTATTGTACATTCGCAACGTGTAAAAACGTGTCTCCTCAGACCTCAACACTTTACTCCACGACTTGAGTATTGCGACAACCGACGAAGAGTTCACTCAATTTGAAGCTGAGATCAACGAAGTATTTGAAAGGTTAGTGATGCGCAGGATAACATTAATGGACCTAGGAGCTGAACATCGCCAGGCAGGCCTACCATGTACCACGTCAGACATATCCAATGAAGGTAGGCCTAGGCCCAGTGAAGTGAGACTACGAAGCTACATTTCCCAACTTTTGATGGCAACCTACAGTGCTGGCTTTCGTTCAGGGACCTCTTCGAGGCGGCAGTTCACAACAATAATCGTTTGTCGGGGGCTGAGAAGCTTCAGTATCTTAAGGGCTCATTGCAAGGGGAAGCTGCATCACTACTCCAGTCGATTCCTGTGACGAATGGTAAATACAGCGAAGCTTGGGAACTATTAACGTCACGTTACCAAAATACGCGTGAAATTATAAACACGGTTTTAAAGCGCATGTTCTCTCAGTCTGTTCTCCAACACAAATCATCTTTGGCATTACGCAAATTGTTAGACACAACCTTGGAATGCACCAGGTCACTGGCAGTTCTTGGGCAACCTGTCGAGCATTGGGATTCGGTGCTCGTTTTCCACACTTCTGATAAGTTAGATAGCGAGTCTCGACGTCAATGGGAGTTGTCACTCACATCCAAGGAGCCACCAACTTTCCAACAATTGTCTGAGTTCATTGAGCACCGTGCTCGAGCACTCGCTATTGCAGGCACTCCTAATCACAAGGGTCCCTCATCTAGCAGTATGAAGCCAAACAGCCACAAGCAGACTACTTCACATCACAGTGTGTCCCAGAAGAGCCTGGCATGCTTGAAATGTACAGGTAACCATTGGATACATAAATGCCCTGACTTTCTGAATGAAACTGTTTTCGAGCGTCATTCGTTCGTGAAAGACAATTCATTGTGTTTTAATTGTCTACGTTCAAACCATGATTCAAGAGACTGCAAATCATCTACATGTCACAGGTGTCACAAACGTCACCACACATTATTACATTTCACTGAACCAATGCCAAATGGCCGACAAGATGTTGCCTCAACTGAGTCTGCTGTCTCATCCCATTACTCAACTGAATCAGTTCATCCTACAGTGTTACTATCAACTGCTCTCATCAATGTGCGAGACAAACAAGGTGTTATGAGGCCTTTACGAGCCCTTTTGCATTCTGCGTCCGAAGCTAGTTTGTCACCGAAAACTGTGTTCAGAAACTTGGGTTACGAGCTCAGTCGACCCATGTGTGTGTATCGGTCTTGCTTCTAGTAGTATTGCCAAGTGTCGCGGTATGGTGGAATTGAAATTTCACTTCGGACATGGAAGAATGAAGAGATCTTTAGTGTGAATGCTTTGATTTTACCTAAGGTAAACAGGAACTCTTCCTAGAAGTAATGTCAAGATAATGGATAGTTGGTACATCTTAATGGTTAAGTTTGGCTGACCCAGAATACAACGTTCCAGGATGTATAGATGTTCTCCTAGGAGCTGACGTGTACTCCATGCTCCTTCGTTCTGGTCGTTGCTCCGGTATAGCGGTTCACCGATCGCTCTAGAGACTGCACTTGGATGGGTACTGTCAGGTCCCATTAGTCAACAAGGTCCCAAAGTCAGCTCTTACAACGTTGCACGTACAGTGTGATTTGGATAGCACTCTGCGAAGGTTTTGGGAATTAGAAGACATGCCTGCTGCTAATTTATTGACACCAGAAGAGAAGCTTTGTGAACAACACTTTGAGAAGTCTCATAGAAGAGATGATTCAGGGAGATTTGTAGTACATCTTCCATTCCGTGACAACAGCCCAGATTTAGGTTTATCTCGTAATCAGGCAATTCAACGACTCTGTTCCCTTGAGCGACGTTTAAAATACCAACCTGACAAAAAGCAGCAGTACGACCAATTCATGTCGGAATACATTTCATTGGGGCACATGGAGATTATTCCTGCAGACCAGTTGAACAAGCCGTTGACAGAGGTATATTACATTCCTCATCATCCAGTTATTAAGGAAAGTAGTTCCACGACGAAACTTCGGGTCGTTTTCGATGCTTCAGCGAAGACTTCTTCAGGCGTGTCACTGAATGACAAATTGATGGTGGGACCCAGACTACAAGACGACATTGTTCCAATATTGATTCGGTTTCGTAAACACATCATTCCTCTGGTCGCTGATATCGCCAAAATGTATCGCCAGATACAGGTAGACAAGTCTCAAACTACTTATCAAAGAATCGTGTGGAGAAAGTCTCCTGTGGAACCAATACAGGATATAAGACTTTTTGCAGTGACATATGGAGAAAGTTGTTCTATTTACATTGCCACGAAATGCCTTTAACAATTGGCGATAGATGAACAACAAGTTTTTCCGAAGGCTGCCCCTGTTGCATTGAAGGATTTCTAAGTCGACGATCTGATGTCAGGAGGTGACGGCATTGAAGAAGCTCTTGAACTTCAAAGCCAACGCATCCAGCTAACGAAGAAGGAAGGTTTAGAGCTTCGCAAATGTTTATCAAGTGCATCTGAGATTCTTGAAGCGGTTCCAGAATCAATGCGAGAACTGAACTTGCCTCCGAGTATCGACGAGGAAAAAACTGTGAAAACATTGGGTCTTCAATGGCATCCAGCATTTGAGCAGTTTTCGTTTTCTGTAAACCAACCCTCAAGACGAAATGTCATTACGAAACGCACATTACTTTCTGACCTGGCCAAGGTATTTGATCCTCTAGGGTGGCTGTCGCCAGCAGCGATCAAAGCAAAACTAGTTTTCCAATCATTGTGGAGACTAGATAACAAATGGGATGATTCTTTTCCAGATGATGTGTGCAATGACTGGAAGAAGTACTGCGACGAACTGCCCATTATAGAAGAGATAAGAATTGACCGATGTATTCTGTTGATTCAGCCAACAATGCTACAACTTGTTGGCTTCTGTGATGCGTCTGAAGCTGCATATGCAACTGTAGTGTACCTACGCACATTGTACACTGATGGAACTGTGCTGATTAAATTTGTAGCAGGGGACCATCAGGTGTCGCCGATACGTCAGGTTTCCAATCCTCGTTTGGAACTGTGTAGTGCATGCGAGTCATCGCAAATTGCAGAATGACGCAACACTACGCTACGCAACACTACGCAACACTACGCTACGCAACGCTCGCTACGCAAAGCTACTCAATGCTACGCTACGCAAAGCTACGCTACGCTACGCTACGCTACGCTACGCAAAGCTACTCAATGCTACGCAACGCTACGCAACGCTACGCAAAGCTACGCTACGCAACGCAACACAACGTTTCGCAACGAACCTACGCACCTCAACGCACAACTACAGCAACTCGTTCAACATTTCTGGCATCGATGGTCAACGGAATATCTCTCACACCTTCAACAATGACCCAAATGGTGGATCGAACAAGACAATCTCGAGTCAGGAGACATGGTGTTTTTTAAAGAAGAGAAAATTTCTCCGTTACATTGGAAAATCGGGCGAATCGTTTCCATTCATCCTGGCTCCGACGGACTTGTGAGGTCCGTTACTTTACGAACTTCAAGCGGTGTGGTACAACGACCAGTTGTAAAGATTTCTCGTTTGCCATTTGATAGCAATTAAACTTTGTGATCCTAAGTTTACTGTTGATGTAAAATCTTGCAATTTGAATTTTTACTTTTTTGTTTTTGAAATGTGTATTTCAAGGTGGGCGGAATGTTTGGCCACGATCTATCTAAGTTTTTTGGCTTTTCTTTGAAATGTATTTTTCTTATGTACATTCTAATAGGCAGTGTTAGAAAGCTGTTGTTTTTCAGTTTCTTCATATGTATTGTTGTATTTTACCATGGCAGTTTTCCATACGTGTGTTTCATCTTAGTGTCTTTCAATCACCGCCGTCTGGATGTATGTAAGATACAAATGATACTGCTTGTCGTGGCTCGGATTTCCCCATGTTAAATGATTGACATGCAAAAGGCATAGAGCTTTGTCGGTCTGCCGCTAGATAGGGCTAGTTAAGGGGGGCGGAAGTAGATTTATTTCAGGTTTAGGATTGGGACTTTTGGACGGGCTTTTAATTAATGAATAATAAAGGTGTTAATTATATTTTTATTTAGTTGGAACGTTTTATATCAAGGAATTGTTTATTTACCATGAATTATGACAACAAACTCAGGTAGGGAAAGGAAGTTTCACAGATCTAGTTCCAGCTTTGAACCATAGATGGTGTTAGTTAAGGGGGGCATGAACTTCTTTACCGACTGAAAGTTCACTGAAAGTCATGACCGAATTTTGTTGAGCCATGACAAGCAGCTCTTTTGTATCTTACATACATCCAGACGGCGGTGCTTTCAATAAAACATTATTAAGTTGAATTAACTCGCATTATATTACCACATTTCATTCCTCTGGAATATTAGCATCAATACTACTACTATACTATACTATACTATACTATACTATACTATACTATACTATACTATACTAATACTATACTAAGAACTACATATTTTATCTACTCGTAGGAAAACCAGAGGAATTATATGAAGTTATTCTATTCTATTGTTGCTGTTGTTCTATATTGTTCTACTATTCGTTTATATCTATTGGAAATTTTCCGTTTATATTGTGTTATTCTGGCTCGTTTCTTATATCTATTGGAAGTGAGTTGAACAGTTGATACCCTTTGAAGTGAATGCATCTTTTCCCAAATTCAGTGTGAACACTTTTTATATACAAGTTGTGTTTTCCTCGTATGTTATGCTGATGAAGTATTTGTGTTAGATCATATTGTGAATACAATTTATTCATGGAGTATTGTTTTATTAAAAGAAGCATTTCATAGTTATTAATTGATTGTATTGGCATAATGTTATAGTTTTTGTATAAATCTTTTGTGTGATATGTACGTGGTAATCTATATAAATTTTTTATCGCCCTATTTTGAATAATTTGTATCTCGTTGATTAGGTACCTAGCACACGTTCCCCATATTACATTTAAATATGTGAGGTGGGCGTGTATATAGGAGAAGTAAATAGTTCTAAGTGTGTAGATGGGTAGAAGATGTGAAATCTTCCATAGGACTCCGGCTAGAGGTGCTATTTTCTTTTTGACATACTTGCAATGGGTTTTCCAATTTAAATTGCTATCCAGGAATAGGCCAAGATATTTTGCAGCATCTACCTGTTTTATTTCATTGTTATCCAAGATGATCTTTCTATTATGGGTACTATCTTTTGTTGGTGGACACATTATAATATAGTTACTTTTCTTGGTGTTAAGTGTGAGTCTGTTGAGTCTAAGAAACTCTGCTATTTTTAACATATCACTTTGCATGTCATTGTGTATTTGATCAAGATCAACACCCGAGTACAGTAGTATTGTATCGTCTGCATAAAGTATAATTTTACCTACCGTCCTAGTAAATCCAATGTCGTTGATGTAGATAAGGAACATAAGAGGCCCTAGTACTGAGCCTTGTGGTACACCTTTATCAATTATTTCTAAGCTACTCCTTGACCTTTCCCCATTTACTTGGACCAGTTGTTTCCTGTTACAGAAATAGCTTTTTATCCACTGTAGGGCAAGTCCTCTTATCCCAATATGTTCTAACTTTTTAAACAGAATACCCCTGTCTACCGTGTCGAAGGCCTTGGTGAGATCCAGCAGCATAGCTGCGGTGAATTTTTTATTGTCCAGTTCATTTTGTATGTAAGATACGGCATCAGCAGCGGCTGATGTTGTGTTTGAGGAGGATCTAAAGCCATATTGACCTTCATGGAAGAAATGTGTTTTTTCTAGGAAATCTGTTAACCTATTCTTTATTATTATTTCAATAATTTTTGCGATTGTATTTAGAACAGATATTGGTCTATAATTATTGACTTTGGTGGGATCGTCCGCCTTATAAATTGGGGTTACTCTAGCTATCTTAAGTTCATCGGGAAATTGCCCGGTGGATATTGACATGTTAACTAGATCTACAATTGGGTCTAATAATATGTGTTTCCCTATGTCTTTTGCTGTGATTCCGTCAATACCAGGACTTTTATTTATTGCTAGTTTTTCATTAAATACTGCAAGTATTTCCTCTTTTGTGGTTGGTCTTATAAAGATAGATTGCCTTTCTTTGGGTTTGAGGGTAGATATAACCTTTGTGTCATCATTTGGACCAGTAGGTATATGACTTTCCAAGGATGATGCAATACTGGTAAAATAGTTGTTAAAACTATTACTTATCTCAGTTGGATCCAAGATATCCTCTCCTTCATCATTAGTTAATTTGGTACAAGTAACTGTTTTAGGTTCTTTGTTGATTACTAAGCTATTTATAAGGTGCCAGGTCTTTTTGCCATTGCCATTGACTTTATCGAATTCTGTTGCATAAAATTGTTTTTTACATTTTCTTTTGCTGTTAGTGACCTGGTGTTGTAGTTGGAGGTAGCTATCTTTTAAGAGTACATTATGTGGTTTCTTTCTGTGTTTTGCATATGCCTCATTTTTATTTTAATTAGTTTAATTAGATCTTTTGTAATCCACTTAGGTGTGATTCTACTTTCACGATTATTTACAGGGACTTGTTTGGTATTATTGAATTGTTTTTAGCTTTTGGATTTTTGAAGCAATATTTGTGTACATAGTATTAACATTATTTCCCAGGTTAGTGAAGTCAGTGTTGTTTAAATTTTCTAAGTATAGTGCTTCGTCAAGTATATTGATTGTTTTTTGTTCTTGTTTGGTTTTGTTGGTATTTCTTGTTTTAGCAGGTCTACTGGTCCCTGAGTTAATTTGGGCAATAAGTATGGAGTGGTCACTTATAGAGTTAAGTATAGTTGCAATTGAGATTTTTGTTTTGTGTTTGTGATAAAGTGATCCAGGATTGTGCTTGTGGTTTTGGAAACTCTGGTACTAATATTGTTGCAGATTGCATATCCATTACTAACACATATGTCTGTGTACATTTCAGTAGTATGTGAATCTATATTATTCAAGTCTAAGTTCATATCTCCTAGTATAAAGGTTCGTTTTCTTTTGTACATATCTTGTTTATTATCTATCATTGTTAAGAAATTTTGCAACTGCTCGATTGTTTTATGTCGGGGTCTGTATATGCCACCTATTACTATGTTATTGAGTTGGGCATGCTTAATTTCTATCCAGATAGAATATGCATTAAAGTCACTTGAAACCAATTCAACATTTGCCTCAATTGAATCTTCTACAAATATTGCAACCCCTCCCCCTCTGCCTTTTGGCACACCCTCTTTGCGACAACAAAAGAATCCTTGGTACCCTGGTAAATTGCAGTATTTTGTTTCGTTCTCATACAACCAAGTTTCAGAGATAACTATTACACTTAAATTGAGGTTTTTAATAAATATCTGTATCTCGTCTAGTCTGTTTTGATTGTGTAGACTTCTGGCATTGATATGTGCTATATTAAGAGACTTATGACTAATGTTAGTGTGATATTGTTCGAAATCTTCTACTTTTTCATAAAATGTGTTAGTTGCAAGTGTATTTGGGTTTATTGTGCTGTAGTCGTCTTCAGAATCACTGTCTATTGTTGCCTGCATAGCCATTGTTGTCGTGATTGGACTGATGATGCTGACGGCGATATTCATCCTCCGATTGATGATTCTCGAATTGTTGGTTGCGCCGTCTGGTTATCTTGTCAATATCATCCATGTTCTTAATGAGTATGACTTCGGATGTTTCATCCCTTCTAGCGAAGATTCTACCGTTTTTGCTCCATACAAACTTAACGGTTCCCTCTTTTCTGAGTTGTCTGGCCTTCATAAGCAGATTTCTGTTCCTTGTGGTTAGGTGGTCACTCAGGAAGACTTGTGAGGGTGGACCTGGAATATTTAGTTCGGTGGAGTGGATTGTTTTCTTATTTTTCCGCTGTTCCATTATTTCACGTTTTTTGTCTCTCCTGCAGAACTTGACAATAATTTTGGGGGGCAGATTGTTATCCCTTTCCCATTTAGTTTTGGGGATTCGATGACACCCTTCAATCTCGGTTTGATCCAACCTAACCTGAAGCAGTGATGCAAGGTCAGTTACTAAGCTTACTGGGTCCTCCTCTCGGTGTATCGGTATCCCGGATATCTCCAGGTTGTAATTTTTTGAGTATTGTTCTTGGTTGTTCATTTGTTCCTTTAGTGTTTCTACCTCATCATAAAGTTGGTCGTTATAGTGTTGTAGATCGTCACACTTACTATTTAATTCATCAACTTTTTCTTTAAGCATTGAATTTTCTGCCAGAAGTTTAGATAGGCTTAGTTGATTCATTTTCAGCATCGTCAGCACTATCTTCATTACTGGATCAGTCTTGTCACTGGCGATTGCGTCCTCGAGGTTCCCTGGGAGGGTTAGTTTTTCGACAGCCGGAGTTCCCGCAGCTGACGAAAGAGCGCTGTAGCTTATAACTTAAAAGTTATAAGCCAAACATTCCAGAACAAAAAACATTGACTCAGTAACTGTATTTTAATTGCCTAATACAAAAATAAAATTTACCAATTGGCTACACACATACATTTGAAATGAAATTTTTATTTCGAATCTGGAACACTAAACTTTTTCAAAATCGGTCTAGCGGTTTGGTTTTTATAGCCATTTGTTTGAATATGATAAAATCCAAGATGGCGGCATGTTTGGCCCCTTTGCCAGTTATCACCTCATGACATAGTATTCAAGTAGCCTTGTAATATCATATTTTGAAGTCGCGTCGACCTTTTTTTGTAAGCAAAAGGTTCCTGGCGCCAAGTCAATAACTGATCAAGCTACGTAGACCACATTCTGAGATAAATAGATAAAACTAGATAACGCAGCGAATTTTTAATTTAAAAGCATACAAAATTGCACACTACTTAACCTTAAGATACCTAGCAATATAATTTTAGGATTTTTAATTTTTTGACTTTACTTTTCCTGGAAAAAAATCATTTTTTTTTTTACTTGGTCAGTTATTGACTTGAGGACGAGGTTGTCATTTGGGCATTTCTTGCATTAACTTTTTTTCATTTTAAGGAATAAAACAATTTTTTAAGCCTTTTCCATTAAACCCCTTTGCAGCCACATATCAATAAACTATCGCGTCACTTGTAAAATAAATGTAAAAATAAAAATATATATGTACATTAATATATTTTTAAATTTTACCCAAAATATATTATTTTATCTTAAATTATTTGTATAACAATATAAAATAAGACTAGGAGAGGGGGAGGATGCCTTACTGTAGTTAATATCTACATAAGCAGTCCTATGATCGCCAACCTCACATGGCAAGAAATGACCAAGTAACACGTACTTGGTCAGTTCTTGAGCCAAGTTTTCATCGCCTGGTAAGTGGCTTATAACTGCTCGAACTTGGGTGTTTCTCCCTATGCTTGGAGAATAGAATGGCGGTCCTAACTCATTTGCGCATTCTTTATAACTTGGGCACTTATTGACTTGGCCCATTCAATTAAGCAGTCCTATGATCGCCAACCTCATGGCAAGAAATGACCAAGTAACACGTACTTGGTCAGTTCTTGAGCCAAGTTTTCATCGCCTGGTAAGTGGCTTATAACTGCTCGAACTTGGGTGTTTCTCCCTATGCTTGGAGAATAGAATGGCGGTCCTAACTCATTTGCGCATTCTTTATAACTTGGGCACTTATTGACTTGGCCCATTCAAATGGACTTTGACTCCATTTTAAAAAGTTTACTCAATATTTAAAAAAAAAAAATTAAAAAAATTAAATTCAATTAAGTGTATCATGTGATCAATCGTTTTGTCTAAAATTATCCTAATATTACGAATTAGGACGAAAATAAGATTTTGTCATGCCTTGGGTACATTTTCACTCGATGGACTTTGATCCCATTTTCACAAATTTACTCAATATTGACGGAAAAATATCTTGTGACCACTTGTTTTAACCCAAATTATTCAAATAATACGATTTACGACAAAATAAGTAATATTCACGCCTTGGGAACATATATAGTCATGCATAGGGATGTAAATGGGAAATATTTCCACGGGAAATTTTCCGGAAATGGAAATATTTCCGGAAAATTTCCGAGTTTATCTTTCCGGAAAATTTCCGGAAATATATTTTAAATTTCCCGCACAAAATGTAGCAAAGATGTAAAGGAATGAGGTGGGCAGTGCAATTGGAAATAATGCTAATATATAGTTTCCAAGCTCATGACACCCAGCTTTTTCCATTTCCCTTTTGTTCTTATTTTTATTACTTATGAATGAATGAGTTATGCATGTACCATGTGCACATCAAGTTGAATAAAGTTATTCTTAAGTTATTCTTAATGCAATAAAATACCTAGATATTAACTGGCCACATGGTCCAAGCAACCAAGGCCACAAAAAACAAGAAGAAAAAGGGTTGATCTACATGTGAATGTGACAAGTGACAAGTTCACATTGTATTAATTGTTTTATTCTTTTAGTGTAGGCCTAGGCCTAGTTTGTAAGTTTGCAGTGTGGTGAAACATCAAAATAAACTAAGTTACTTTATAAAACAACCACAAGTTAACACTAAAAATGATTCCTATGGGTGCAAGTTCTGTGCAAAACTGTATATCATGAATGTTACAAGGATGCAAAAGCACTTGGAGGGGTGTTTTAAAAATGTCCTTCAGATGTTAAGAAAAAGTTTAAGCTCACACAACACGCTACCAGTGGCAGTGGGTCTACACCTACCACACCTAATAGACCTGGTAATAATACTGGAAACGGGACTAGGAGCAGACTTCTTATCACTTCTTCCGATGAAGATGAAGATGATGTTAGTGTCAGGTCACACAACAAAATGGCAGTCATAACTGTAGGCCTAATTATTTATCTACCTAAACTAGGGTCCTATGTTACAATAAAATCATACTCTATATATTTTGTTTGTGTATTAAGAAACATTTCCAACTCTACTACATCTCCTATTAAATTTCAGGACAAATTAATACAATTTACTAATTTTGTATATAGTAATTACTAATTAGGTCTAATGGATAAGCCTGTATCATCTCTATGTAGGATTCAATATTATCATCCTGCATACAGACTCAGGTAACCGTATCCTTACACTCCACCACATTATATTTGCAATTTGCATGTATTTTAGGCACGGAAATATTTCCGGAAAATTTCCGAGATTTATCTTTCCGGAAATTTTACATCTCTAGTCATGCATTTAGAAAATAAAGAAGAGTTTAATCAATTTTTTTTTAAATTTTGTATTTATCCACATTTCATTGGTAATCAGAATTACTGAACACTATTGCTTTGAAACAGTGTTAAATGTTGGTATCCTTGCTCCAACGAAAGAATGCAGGTGCAGATTGTGGGGGTAAAATGAATGCGCGGTAAAAGGAATGTCGCCTTTGCAGTGTATGGACAGAGAAATATATTTTACCAACGCAAGCAAAAATTATCTGTGCCAGATCACAATTAGTACCTCCATGTGCAAGATCCACGCTGAACTAGAGGGAACCTAAGTTTTGAAGGCGGGAAGGAAATTGGTTCTCTCTGGTCTCAGCGCCCATAAGAATTAGCATGGTACGAAAATGTAACTCGCCGTATCTTTTGACTCGCGCAAAAGAAATCTAAACCAATAACATCACAAGATGCATAATTCTGCGAAGAAGATGATGGCATTCTACTTTGCTCGATGACGCTTCCTAAATTCAAACTATTATGAGTTAAATGGACCCATGTTTGCGCGCTGTCGCAAATGTACTCTGACTGAGCGGCAACCTAAGCGAGACGCAGCCACGTTGTGTGCAGCTGTGGCATCCTCGCATACTACGCGCCTGTCCATGGTTGCTAAATTTACTTCGCATTCAAGATTTTGTTGGCACATTAAAGGATATTTTATTAGTAATGCATAATCTAGTACAACCCAGTGACCTCACAGTAGCCACAAAGCAAGTCGGATAACAAATGTTATGCTGATGCCACGGACAAAATGTTTTTACGTGCTTTTTCATGAGGAGTTTGGAAGGTTTGGCAACAGTGTAAATGTAGAGCTCACTTCAACTCAAAACAAATGTCATTAATATTTGTGATAGAGCAGAGTTATGTATATCCACGCAAAGAGGAAAGATTATAGTTTCTTACAGTATGAATATAATTCCGGTCCGTGGTCGGGTTCTCGCGCTATCGCTTACGAAACATTTAGCACGGGTTAATCGCCTATAGGCCTACCTCGCTGACCAGAGAGAACCGGACAACGCCCACTTAGGTTCCCTATAGAGTTGACAAAGTTGTTGTGTTGGGAAAAGAATTTCGAGCCACCTGCATTCTTTTGTTTGGACTACTGTAAAGTAGACTCCCTTGTTATTATTAATCACCCATGTTTTCATTAGACAAGGGAAACGCCAAAGTCGTTGTTAAACGAGTGAGTGAGCCATGTGTTGAGTACCCGCCACCCGGTTACACTTTTCTTCCCCCTACCTTAGGCCTACCTAGCCTATCATAGGCTAGAGAGGCGCATTATGACCTTACAGTTGACGCGCCCGTCCCCGAGTACCAACTAAACTTTAAAAAACTATTATTTATACGAATATAATTATCAAACTTAAATGCAAATGTTCCCGGGTACTCACCACATGACTCGCTCACTCGTCTAACTACGACTTTGGCGTTTCCCTAGTCTAGTTGGCTAAGGCGCCCTTGTAGCCGAAATGTGAAAGAAGTGGGTTCAATCCCCTGGTCGGGAAAGATTTTGTAATTTCTAGATTGTATTTCAAAAATAATTAAACATGTTTTGAAATGCATATAACGCAGTGTAGTCCATCATCTGTGGCAATAGGGCCTACAATGGTAAACATAGCCAGTACGAAATACGTGAAAATATTGCAAGGTTTACTCAATCTACTAGCGGAATTTGGGGGTACCTTGACGTGCAACATTCTACAGACCTTGCATGGGCACGGCATTTCACGGCCAGGCGAATAACAAACAAAAAATATATTTTCAAAATCTAAAACATTGTCGTTAAAATAATTTCTAAACATTGGAAGTCTATTTTTCAGTTTATTATTTCTTGTAGGTTTAAATCGCAATGAATCTTGCTGATTTTGTTAGCAGTTCTCAATAAACTCGTACCGGATGTCTGTTTAAAATTTCAGCGCAATCTGTTCAGCGATTCGGCTGATTTTCAACGTACACACACGCACGCACGCAGAAAAACAATAAGGGCCGTTTAAGTCGAATGGAGATCACTCCGTTCGCTACGCTCACTCGTTCAATTATTAATCACCCTTGTTTTCATTAGACCATCATTAAGAGTTAGATTTAACCATATGCAAGCAAGCATTATTTAAATATTTAAATATATCATTCGCTGGGGTAGTTCCGTTACAATGGGGTCGTAATTCCGTTACCGGAAAAAAAAACTTAAAACAGTTTAAATATCAGCCAAAATGCCAAACATCTTAAAGCTATTCAATAATTTGCATTAGACCATCATTAAGAGTTAGATTAAACCACAAGCAAGCATTACTAAAAAAATCACATCGCCTCCTCCCACCCCAACCCTCCTCCCACACACGCACAATCGTATTTGCACAGACAATACAGTCAAACGCAGGGCGGCGATAGGACAAATCAAGCCGCCGACGACCCTCACATACCAGCCAATGTTAGCGAGAAGGACCCTGCCTTCTTTGTCTTCTTGTATGATCAGCAGATGAATAAGGTGGGCCAAATTCTACCACGGGCAAAAGCGGTGTAAATTTGTTAAGAGATGCTGAATAATATTACCATAATTAATTTTTGTTGCTAATTCTTTCAAAACATACTTATATTAATAAGGCAACAGTTGTTATGAACACCATATAAACGGGAGGATCGATTGATTCAAAACGCTCATCCATCAACGTGACTATATTAAATAGCATAAGCAAAGCGGCCAATATTCACAGTAAATGATTTCAAAATCATGAATGTATTATTTAATCCAATAGGTGTGTTGACACTCGACTACAAAACCACCAAGTTATAAGGCTATGTTTCTAAATAGGCTATTTGACGCTTATTCTTAGAAAATGGGTCAAAGACCATGTATAAAAATGTACCCAAGGTGTTAAAAAACTTATTTACATCATAATTCTTTTTTTTGGCACAATTTGGTACAAAACGAGTGATCACACGATTCACTTACGTAAATATTGAGTAAACTTTTGAAAATGAGGTCAAAGTCCATTGAGTGAAAATGTACCCAAGGTGTTAAAAAACTTTTTTGTCCTAATTCTTATTATTGGCATAATTTTGAACAAAACGAGTGGTCACACGATACACTTTCGTAATTTTGAGGAAAATTATAAAAATGGGTCAAAGGCCGCATAATCTGATCAGATTTACACATGGTGAAATTTTAATTTTTTACATAAAATTTTAGACCTTAATCTACATTACATAATAATGTAGCATTCTAAATATTGTATTTGAATAAGGATTTCTTTATTTTAGTTTTATCAACCCCTTTTAGTACACCTCCTCTTTCTCCTATAAGCAAGCAACTTTTTTTAAGGCACCTCGGGCCATTTTTTAAAGAACATTCTTCTGAGTGTTTTAGACAAAATTCACGGCCCCTTCACTTAACCCGTGATTGGTAGGCTTATTCTCCGAGCACGGTGAGCAAATTTGTGAATTAAGGTCAAAGGGTGCAAAATCTGGTTAGATATATATATATATATATATGGTCATATAAATTTTTTTAAATTAAATTTTGGACAGTTATTAATTAATTAATTTTGTAATCTTAGGATCAAATTGAGTTTGATTTTTAATTTTTTTTAAATGCCATTTTTTCACCTTTGTCATGGCACCTCAAGGAAATTTTTGGATGAGCGTAGCGAGCGTAGCGAGCGAAGCGAAGATTCCATTTCACTACACTGGAGAAAAAAATCCGGAATGTTTTTTTTTTTTTTCTTTTTTTTTGTATTTTTGTGTGTCTGTTAACACGATTCCGGCTAAACCAATACTCCGATTGCGATGAAATTTTATGGAGGTCTTCGAAATCTCTGAACTTAGAACTGCCACGTTTTTGAGCGCAATCGGGAAATTTTTTCTTATAAAAAACGCAATTTTACGATTTTTTTCGATTTTTAAAAAATTTCTTCGACCTCTAACACCTACATGCTTTATTCGATTGTAATGATTTTTTCACAGAACCTTAATTTTATGAATTAAGATATTCGTGTGAAATTTGAGCGTAATCGACAAATTTATTCTCATGAAAATCGAAATTTTACGTTTTTTTTTCTTTTTTAAAACAATTCTTTGACTTATAACACCTACATGCTTTATCCTAAAGTAATGATTTTTTCACAGAACCTTAATTTCATGAATTAATGTACTTGTGTTAAATTTGAGCGCAATCGAATAATTATATCTCATGAAAATTGCAATTTTACGATTTTTTCATTTTTTAAAAATTACGATGAATTAAAAAAATTAAATTTATTTTTATTAAATTTTATTTAATTTAAAAAAAAAATCTTCGACTAAGTTATGATTTTTGCACAGAACAACAGAAAATCCGCATAAACACATGGCAGCTCAATGCACCAATTACGCTCATCCAACAACGCGGCGGGACTTAAGCGTTTTCCTAGTCTTAGAATATTGTTGTGAGTATTCAATCCAAAATTCACGGCTCTACCAGGCTAATCCGCCTAGCTATTTATTAGTGTATTATTTAAAATAGTGTTTTTGGACATCGTGTTCTTTTTTGGATGAGCGTAGCAAAGATTCCATTTCACTACACTGGTGAAAAAAATCCGTAATGTTTTTTTTTCCTTTTCTTTTTTTTTGTATTTTTGTGTGTTTGTTAACACGATTCCGGCTAAACCGATAATCCAATTGAGATGAAATTTTCTGGAGGCCTTCGAAATCTCTGAACTTAGAACTGCCACGTTTTTGAGCGTAATCGAAAAAATATTTCTCATAAAAATCGCAATTTTACGATTTAAAAAAAAATTCTCCGACTGTTAACACCTACATGCTTTATCAGATTGTAATGATTTTTTCACAGAACTTTTATTTTATGAATTAATATATTTGTGTGAAATTTGAGCGTAATCGAATAATTATTTCTTATAAAAATCGCAATTTTACTCTTTTTTTCGTTTTAAAACAATTACGCTCATCCAACAACGCGCCTGAAAAAGCGTTTGCGAAGCTTCCTAGTTATAAACATTTTTCCTTTTTTACTACAATTATAAATAAATATATATAATATATATAATAATAAAAAATAAAAAATAAATCAATCGAGAAATAAACCCTCGCTCATACCTGTGTAAAGTATAATTATAATTATAATTGATGTTTGGTGGTCAGTTCAAAGGCAGCAGATATTCGTTGCAGTACTGTTCCATCCATTCAGATGTATAATGCAACTACAATTCAGAGCTTAAAATGTACCCGTCCTGATGATCTAGTGGTCAAGACGCCTGCCTGGAATGCGGGAGACCCGTGGTTCGAATCCCGTTTGGTTTTTGGTTTTTAGCCATTACTTTGCAGGTCCTGGTAGGCTTCGGAGGGCGTCGGGGGCGTCGCGACGCCCTACAACTTTTTTTTAAAGAGGGATGATTTTTATCTCGTGTGCCTTTCGTGATAAGAGGATTGTGGTAAACTGTATTCTTTTAAGTAATAGCATATAAGTATTTTGCACCTACCTTGCATGTTTTGGTACCGGTACGCTTCAGAGGGCGTCGGGGGAGTCGCGACGCCCTATAACGTTGATAAAGATGCATTATTTTTTATCTTTTGTGCCTTTCGTGATATGAGTATTGCGGTAAACTGTATTCTATTAAGTAATAGTTTAAGCGTTTTTATCACCTTCCTTGCATGCTGGTCTTGGTGTGCTGCAAAGGGCGTTGAGAGCGTCGCTACGCCTTGCACAGGTTGCCCAAAATCTCGATAGAACAAGAAACGATATATTCTCTGGCCCAGTCACATTATTTAGTTGGATGGTTTTATAGAGCAACTGTTTACTTTCCATGCATTATAACAACAAACTTAAGGCTATTCCAGAGCATTCTTACCGATATTTTGAAAATCAACGGAAAATGGCTAGAAGCTAGTTGGATGAAAGATGAACTTGAATAAAAAAAAGAAAAAAAACTTTTTTTTTTGATGGGACAAAAGCTCTATTTTGGCCTTTACTGCAAATTTTGGGTAAATACAAAAATGAATGTTTTAGATGGAATATTTAATTTTTAGTTATGCATTTTTTTTTCTTGCTTCAACACACCTTTGTGTCTGGACTGAGTACAAGGGAAAATAATTTTATGAAATAACTTTTGATGAACGATTTTTTTCGTGTTCCGGTTCAAAACTCTTTTTTGTACCATGTGACAAAAAAAATCGTACATCGAACATTATTTCAGAAAATTATTTTCCCTTATACTCAGTCCAGAGACAAAGGTGTGTTGAAACAGTAAAAAAAAATCATAGCTCAAAACTAAATATTGCATCTAGACCCAAAATTTGCATATAATAGCCAAAATAGAGCTTTTGTCCCGTCAAAAAAAAAGTTTTTTTCCTTTTTTATTTAAGTTCATCTTTCATCCAGCCAACTTTCAGCCATTTTCCTTTGACTTTCAATATATCGGTAAAAGTGCTCTGGAATAGCCTTAAAAGTAGGTGAAGGAAGTTTCACAGATTTAGTTCCAGGACAAAGATAACTTATATAAAATGTGAGTTCAACTATCAAGTTTTGAATACCATTCATTTAAGAAACAACAAATCACGATTTACTTGGTTATTTTATCGTTGAGTGACTAATATATATATATAACTAAACGATTTTATATGTGTTCTTAAATTGCAGATAGACTGTTAAGTCTGATGGCCTGATGACTCGGGTAGACATATCCGACTTTTATCATTATATTTATGGTACAACTAAGAAGAGTTTTTAAATTCTTACTAAGTGTGGCTTGTGATTACTATTCAAAGCAATAACAATGTATTTAGAAAACAATGTTGTGCTTATGTAAGATTTCCTGATTGACCTGAATATCTAAATAATATATCATTTATATTATATAAGTAACTAATGTACCTTAGTAATGTAGGCTAATACCTACTTCGAATATATTATAAAAGTAATATTTTTCTTTACGTTGATGCTATAATTGCTATATTTTAAATATTTTCTGTTATTTAAACTGATAAAAAGTTGTTATTGAAAACTTGTCTTTGACGTCGCGACCGAATCCGACGTCCTCTGCGGTGTATGTCCTGATAGGTAGGTGTAAAAAAATTGTAGTGTATCACAAAATAGAAAAGAGTTTACCGCAGTACTCTATCACGAAAGGCGCACAAGATAAAAATAATGCATCTTTATAAACGTTTTTAGAGCGTCGCGATGCCCCCGACCGCCCTCTGAAGCGTACCAGGACCTGCAAAGTAGGGGGTAAAAACTTGTATGCTATTACTTAATAGAATACAGTTCACCGCAATACTTTTATCACGAAAGGCACACGAGATAAAAAATAACCCTCTTAAAAAAAACGTTATAGGGCGTTGCGACGCCCCCGACGCCCTCTGAAGCCTACCAGGACCTGCAAAGTAATGGCTAAAAATTTTTATGCTATTCGAGAAAAAAAGGGAAAACACTAGCGCAGCCAAGTGGTCAACCGCGAACTATTATTTCGGGGGTACTGATCGCGGAACATCATGCAAGAGGTTAGGGGTTTCTCAAATATATCCCGACCTAACACAAAGAATAATGTTCGGTGAAACAGTGCTCATCAAAGAATACAGATACTTGCATTTATTTCCGAATGACACATAATGAAATATGATGAAAAAGGGTGCTCTTAATTGCGAAACCAATCACTTAACACATGTGTGTCTGCAGTCTGCACTTTCGTGGTCTAGAACAACATTGTTCTGCTGAGTAATATGTTTATACTACTGGAGAGTTATTTTTCTGTCAAATTTATATTATGCACATAACTTTTAAAGGTGGGTTAACATTAAAACGTTTACAATTTTTGTGGTAAAATAACTTTTGATATACCTACTTGGTGTGTCTACCGGTGTCCTGAGTCCTGACACTGTCAAACTAGGGAATATCCTACATAAAATCAAATACGCCAATATAAAATCATTATGACAGTTCTAAATATTTGGCCCAGCTTCCTACTCGGTAGGCCTACAACTATTAATAATTTAATTTTAGGCCTACACATGTTATATGGCCTGGGGCGGACACTTTAATGGGCCTACACGGCCACAAGTGTTAGTATTTAAATGGCTTTGCGGGGAGCTTTTTACTCCCTGGATTTTTTATTACGGAGTGTACAATCAATCGTAAGGTCAGCCTTACGAATAATTATTCACTATTCGTCGTACGAACATCGACGATACCCCCTAGCTCTAAATATCACTGCATTGTGGCAAAGTGGTAGCGTGTTGGATTTCTATGCGAAAGACCGGCAGTTCAAATCTTCTTTCGGTAGTTTTTTTTTTTTTTACCGTTCTCTTTAGACATTTGTTTTTCTGCAAATGATTTCATTACCGGTACATTGGGCCTCGTCGCGGACGCAATTCTACGTCGGAGATAATACAAGACTTGTTGAAAGTGTTATGAAGTGAATCAAAAGGGTTTTGACCCTGTGTTCCCAACGACCGCGTCAAGTACCGAGTACATTTTGAGGAATAATTTGGAACGAAAGAGGAATGAAAGTAACAAACAAAACGTAAAAAAGGTCCCATGGTGTAATTTTGGCCTAGCTGTAGGCCCATGTTCAGCCATTCAGTACTGCTAGGCCTAGCGTAGATATTTTGTCAGCACTTCATGAACATACAACACAAATGGCGTCTTAATTATTACGATGTAAAATAGTTTGTCAATGCATTTTTCGAAAGTGCAACTGACCGTAGGGTGCCCTATACGGCGATACGCATTAATAGAGGTGTGTTTAAATGTTGTTATTCCTAAATTCGTTTTGGAAATTGCAAAAAGTGGTGTTATGTTTTTTATTGTATTTTCATATTTCTCGCATTGAAATACAGTGATACAATCAATCGTATACTTAAAAATAAAATCCATAGAAAAATTGCAATATGTGCAGAAGTTTGTATCTTGCATATAGTACCACCTTAGTGATTGCTCCTGCAGAATTTAAAAAAAAGTGGAAACACAATACTTAGCTGTGTGTACATAATGTATCCTCAAATGTAACAAATTGTTTTAAAGAACTATTTTTGTTTTTTTTAAAATTTACTTCATAGCAATAATTTCATATCAAAGTAAATAGTATAGATGAAATGAGTTGTTATAAATTAATGATAGTTAGTATTTAGTCTTTGTGGGCTCGTTGGTCTTGTTGTGTGGCTCGTTGGTCTTGTCGTGTGGTCGTTGGTCTTTTGTGTGGCTCGTTGGTCTTGTGGTTAGCGTATCTGCTTTCCCAAAGCAGAAGGTCCAGGGTTCATTCCTGCTAAAGTCAGAAGTTTTTTTGAACTTCTGATTTGGACTTAAGTCCATCAGTTCTTGTCTTAGGAGTTTGTAAAACGGTGACTTTTGGAGCCGTCCTAGCAACGAAGCACATAATAAATTTCAGAGTTTTTTCTGAATCGGCCTTGTTGATTCTGGCGTTGATTCGCGGGTGTTCGCACTGTCCATACCACTGATTGCTATATTTCCTATTAAAATATTGATCTTTGGTTGGTTATCGCTCACTCGTCGATTGCGTCGGGCCTGCAGGGTTGGCTTGGTCGCTTTGATTTAAAGTCCCCCCCTGAAAATCAGTTATATAACTGAGTGGGTAGACTCTAAATAAAATTTTATTTATTTTATTTTATTTATTTATTAGTTTTAAACTTACTTTTTTACATTTTACTCTTTATTACTTTTTTAATGTCTAGTTGTAAGAAATAGTAATATTAAAATAATAGTGGTTCTATTACTAAAACAACATTTAAAATTTGGGTGTACAATTAAACTCTAGGAACTGCTCTCATTCAAACTATGTTTTTGAGGGCAGCTAACTAGAATGTATCTTTTACCTGTTGCAATTTCCATGTAATATACTATTGATAAATAAATAAAATTTAATCAGAAGAAATAATTTTTTTGAATTGCAAGTATTATTTTCATTTTAGCTTGTTTTATCGGCAAGTTTGTAGTGAAAAAATGAGAAGAATAGAATAGAATTAACTGTGTTATTTTTAAAGCAAATTTCAGAATATGGTTTTATTCAACCATTTGGCCGTGTTATTTTTTTTGTTATTAAATAAAACCAAAACACACACCTCTACGCATTCATACAACTGACCAACGTCTGTCACATCACTGTAGGCCACACATTCATAGTTTTGCCCTCATTGCCTGTGCAACCACAAAGAGTGATGAGGTTTTTCAAATCTCCAATCCATAATGGCTCGAATACTAACTAAGTCTATTTACTTCCATTTTAAGCGTAAACGGTAAAACCACTTTTAATATGCGTTCAGACACAATGTTTTCAACGTTATTACATGTATTTCGCCTATGCTGTCAGCTAGACTACCCCGAATGAGCGGCCATATTGAGGAACGCCCCCGCTATCTACATTCTCTGTTTCTTGAATTACTTAAAAGAATACAGTTTACCGCAATAGTACTCTATACAAAAGGCACACGAGATAAAAAATCATCCCTCTTTCTAAAAAAAAAACATTATAGGGTGTCGCGACGCCCCGACGCCCTCTGAAGCGTACCCGGACCCGGCAAGGTAGGTGCAAAAACCTTGTATGCTATTACTTAATAGAATACAGAGAATACAGTTCACCGCAATACTTTATCACGAAAGGCACGCGAGATAAAAAATCATCCCTCTTAAAGAAACGTAATAGGGGGTCGTGACGCCCCCGACGTCCTCTAAAAAAACGTTTCCAAGACATGCAAGGTAGGTGCAAAATACTTGTATGCTAATTACTTTATAAAAAAACAGTTTATGGAATCACGAAAGGCACATGAGAAAAAAAATCATCCCTCTTAAAAAAACGTGTAAGGGTGTTTCGCGACGCCCCGAAACCCTCTGCAGCATACCATGATCTGCAAGGAAAGTGCAAAAAACTTGTATCCTACTACCTATAGAATACAACTTACCGCAAAACTTCCACAAAAGATGCACGGGAAAAAAAAATCATACCTCTTGCTCCTCTACTTTTGACTTATTCTAGTAGGCCTATATAAATAATTAAAAAAATATATATGTTTATTTTTACTGATAAATTAAATATAAATTGTACTTATAATATGTTATTGTCATTTCGTTCATTGAACTTTAAATGTCATTTACCGGTTATCTTTTTTCTTTCATTTCTTAGGACTTGGGAAACTCTAGTTTCTATAATATTTGAGTTTACAGCCCATGAAATTTTTTGTGAATTTCTTCAATAATGAAAAAATTTCCCCCTAGTATTAGAGACATGCATACCTTAAATAGAACTTAGTAATTTAATCCTAAACTTAAATGATAAAGTAAATATGCAAATTCAAATAATTTTCATGTAACTTGATGATTCATATCTCTTACAATTTGAAAGATGAATTAAACAAATACTGGGGTACCTCTTTTGGGTTTTATGACCTTCATTTAAAATTTAAAAAAAAAGTTATGTGATTGGTTCTCTTCGAACATTCCCCAGGAAAATCATTGTTAAATCAACAATGAAAAGTGTTTAAACAATGCCGTTAATAATAATAAAAAAAAAAAAATGTATTTTTTACTAGTTGAATCTCTTAGGTAACATACACACAAAAAACCAGATTATTTTAATGAAAACTATAAAAGTTTTGATTTTCAGAGTTGTCCCTCCTTAAGATAAATGGCCTACACATTAAAGAGCCACAGTTGGCTGACCAACAATCCAGGCCTATTGAACAATCAAAGGCCTATTTGGCACTTTGGGGCTACTGAGGAGTATATTGACAGTTTTTTCATAAATAAATAAATACCATCACTTACTTTGCCTAATAAGTAGATAATTATCATTTAATAATGTATGAAAACAAAATTTAACATTCTTGCACACAGCTCACTAGCTAGAACTTTCACTACACTAATGATGTCCTCGCCTGGTGGGAATTTGACCTCCATTCCATGCTTGGGTGGGTGGTCCAAGATGAGGTCAATAATTCCAAACTCTTTGGCATCTATTGGCGACATAAACTTATCCGTTCCATATTGGCTTCTGTAAATGGAAGAAACATTACAATAATTAGGGATGCACATCGAACTTTTTTAAATTAAATACGATTATCAAAATGGTAATGTAATTATTGAATGATTAATATGAGACGTTAAACAATATCCAATCATATCGAACAATATTATCGATATCACCAATAAAGCCTGTTCCGACCTATAAGTGGAACCTCAAGTGTGGCAAGTGTAAGTCAAAACAAAAACAAAACAATCACATTCCGTTTTCTGCCTGGCTGTCTTCGATGTCATGTGTTTGGATTCCGTTATCGACTGATAGGTTATTTCCAAACATAAATCTCGAGTGTAACACCATCAGCCCAGCCAGTGCATGGCACAACGTGACAAATCTCCATCTGTGGAGTTTAGTTCGTGCCACTATTGACGAATTATTTGATATTTTGATAATCAATAATGAATTTTGGTAATCCCTTATCCAAATTTTAGTCATTATAGATCATTGATCGATAATATTGATTATGATATACGAGCTTTGATGATCTGATTTACTCCTTTGGCCGCCTTTTGCGATCGAGAGGTGACAAGACGGGAGTGCAGATTCATGGATAAGTCAATGTTTGGTAAGTGTTGAATGCTACATTTTTGTTTTACTACAAAAACTATAATTTAGTTTTCAGGAACTTGTTCTTGCAACATACCATTTATAGGCAGAGGCACCAAGAACAAGAGTTTTAATTGCATCCAAATCAGCTTGTAGAATGTAGAGCATCAAAATCATCGAATCTTGTAATAGAGCGGTATATGGTACAGTCATCTGCATAGATGGCTATCTTAGATTGTACACATGAAGGAAGGTCCATCATATAGAAAATAGATGATAAAGAACAAGGAAAAACAACAAAAAGAATGTCCTGCTAGGGGGGGGGGGGGGGGGCGGGGGGCTAGCAGGTAATGAACCTGTTAGACCCAACTCGTCTTTTTCTTCAACCTCTTCACTTGCAGCCAAGAGCTAGCACATGTGCCTGTGCCAGAGCCAAGAGCTTGCAACTTGTAGTATTGTTTCCTTTTGTTTTCGGATTCCAGTCACAAAGTAGGGCAGCCTCTTCTCATTGCCACGGGTCTTGGTTCAAATCCAGGGTAATACATGGTTCTTTTATCGCACAAGCACCAGAGTCCAGGAGGGAAGCCCCCTCACTGGTTGTGATGTTTGGTGACTTTCCACCCTTCCGATCTCTAACCTATTCTCTTAGAATGAATGAAGAGACACCCTGGCCCAGCAACAACAGAAGGGGCAGCTTTTCTCTTGTTGCCAAGGGTCCTGGTTCGAATCCAGGGTAAGTCATGGATTTTTTGTTCCCATGCACCAGAGATGGGAGGGTATCCCCTTACAGGTTGTGCTGACGGTGTGTCTTAGTATGAATGGTGTGTGAAGTAACCTTGCTGATGATGACAACATGCATGCAGAATTTACTTCTTGCGTGGCCCTACCACAGGTTTGGTTATGTGTTGTGAGTTTTGTTTGTATGTAGTTAGCTGATTTTTAGTGGCCACCATCCCCTGATGAGTCCCAGAAGGACGAAACGCATCGTGGATTAAGGTAACAAACAACTTTAAATTAGCTGCAGTTGTCATCAGCAGGTGAAAAGTTTTGTTGCCCCCAGCCCTTCAGGCTGGGCTTTATGTTCTCTATGCTTTCCCAACCTGTCAACCCTTCTCCAATCTAAACTTGTTATAGTTTTGATCGTCGCAATTTTTTTCTTTTAATTTGCCAACAAATTGAACCTAAACAAAATGGCGGCTCAAATTTGAGTAAACTTTCTTAAAGGACATCACAACCCTGGGATTTCCCGGGAATGTAAACAACCTATTTTTTTTTCATGAATTGTGCAGAAAACTATGTCACTAACTTGTTACAGTAAGTAATGACACAATCATGATTTAAAATTAATAATACTGGTGGATGCACGCGCATCCGCTAAGAGTAACATAGATATTGCGCATCCTTGACGCACATCCTTGATGACGGACAAATATTTGACAAGCACTGTAAAGAACTATATCTGTAGACAAAGATAAAGCGTTTAGACAGAAACGAAAAGTACCATCATCTTCGGTGGTATTTCTTCTACAAGAATGATGTCAAAGTAAACATTCTTGTTGAAAAATAAACATGATTTTTATTCAAATGTACTGCAGAATACATATTAATAGTGTATTTTTGATGGCCTCTTGTCGCTAGGTGCAATGTGTGGCAATAAGGTGTAATACGTTAGTTCGTCAGTTATTTGGACACTAGTATCTTCACCTGTTGAGTAGGATGACCCTAAGACCCTTATAACTGTTGTAAGGAGTGGTCCAGTTTTGATTTTTATCTACATGCATAGAAGAACCAGGAACGTCCAAACTGTTAGGCAAGGAAGAGATCTGTTCTAGCTTGATGTTGATATCATCGCGTATGATTTTCTGTAGTCTTTCACTTAGGAATGGCGAGTGCTTTGTCGGGGGTCGAGGAACGTCGGATGAAGCATGGCTCCAGCGCCTCGGTATATTTCCCCTTCTCTATGAAATATGTTGGGATATCGACGTTTGATGTCAGAGGCGACGACACTTTTAAACATTTCAACATTCATTGTCTTGTAAATGTCTGGTTTTAATGCTCGGCCCACTAATGGGGAAAGAATAATAGTAAGTTATTTAAAGTATTTTTATTCATTGGGCAAATACATGGTATAGTGTGACACAATTCTCTCAAAAAGGGGGTAGTGCAATAAAAATTCAAATTTTAAATTCTAATAACTTATTTTTTAAACACCAGATAATGAATTAAAAAGAATAAATATAACTGACTGGGCCTAAAACTGTAGTGTAACACAAAACAGATTGTAAATGAATAAAAATAAATAGATTTGGAAAACCCAAAAAACCCAACAAGGCAATTTTACAAAAGAAAATTTAAAAATTATTAATGCTTCAAAACAAGAGATAGAAAATACAAAAAATATAAAACCAGGGGTACAAGTTCGGTTACGGTTTATACATTCATTTGGGCCTAATGATAAAAACGGTTTTTTTAACCAGCATTAAGTTTTTTTTTATAAATGCTCTATGTCGGGCCATTTTTTATACCCAAAGGGTAGTTTTAAATAAAAAATATGAAAAAAAAAAGGGTGGGACTAGTGGGAGAATCGTCATGTTTTGTGTGTAGAAGATGGTATCAGAGTGTGAAAAAAAACATCTTGGGGAGGAACGCTTCCTAATAACGCGACCCCGGGGAACGCGTTCCTTTTTCGGAACTTTTGGGGGACGCGTTCGTTTTCTTAGATCAGGAACTTGTAACTAAAATTTACTATTTCGGGGAAACTTGGAACAATTTAACTTCCCCTTTAAAATTTTTTTTTCACCGTCAAAATCCCTCGAATTCCAGTACCTGATATCGTAAACTGCAGTAAAAAAAATTAAATGGACATCTTGTTTTTTCAAAAATCCCCCCCCTCTCAGATGGCCTGGGACCATTTTAAAAAATAAGAGTATGAAAAATTTAAACTCTTTCATATTCCTTATTGTTTAATCAGTGAGGGTATAAGGAACTTGAAAGGAATTAATTTCCCTTTTTTGGGGAACGGGGAACGTCCCCTTTTCCTTTTTTAAAGGCAAAGTAACTTATTTTTTCAAAGTTCCTTTTTTTGGGGGGAATGCCCAAACTGCAATGGGATACGGTGTTTGCGATTGTGGGGAAAAAAAGATTTGGGGTTGTTGCGTCAAATAGGGGCACATGATTGTATAAAACATTTTGGTGAGAGTGATACTTTAATGCGGGGAAAATTTTCTGCGGATGTTTGCCGGGAAGCACCCACCAAACCAATGGCTCGTTTTTGAAGGCGGAATACTCTACTGGAGTGGTGTTACCCCAAAGTCATGCATATGATAGTGGAATGGATGTCAAAGAAAATTAAACGGGGGGTTTGTGGGCTTATGATTGGTTTCATTCTACGAAAAAGATAAAAACCACTTCTTTATTTTCCCACAAACCATATAATGTGTTATCCGTCTAAGATTCGTCATTGTAAATCCAAAAAAATTTACATAACAGAGGGCATGGTTTTTTTTGTATTTAGGGGAAGGGGTGGACTAGGGGAGGATTGATTGCAACTGGGGAAAATTTTAAATATACGTTTTCCGCTGTTGAATATATAAAGATTTTGTTCAAAAAAATACGGACTTTGGGTACTTGTTTGTTTGATTGTTGATTTTTATCACTGATACGAGTGTGACGGAGTTGTCAATGCTGCTCAACAAACTCAAAAAACTGGTAAATAACCCCAAATCAAAGCCTCAGGCATTTTGTTTATGTTAAAAGAAAAAACGGAGGCCAAATATTGTCCCCTGAGGTAAAACCACAAGAAAATGGGCGGGGGTGAGAAGTTAGTGAATGTGCTATTGTTAGATAAGTGGCGGTTTGTAACTACTTGGTTCTGTTGGAAAGGAAAAGGCTCCCAGCTATTAGCATTGCCTCTTATCCCTTTTTGTTAAGTTTATGTAAAGAAGTCATGTCAATGGTTTATAAAATGCCTTGCATGGGTCAAAAAAAAATACCTTAGCTGTGTCACCTTCCAAATAAAGTGGGGTGTGAGAGAAAAAGGGAAAAAAAAGGGTAAAGTAGTAATTTCCCTATTTGTTTACCTTTCTATTAAGGGATAAAATTTCATGTTTTAAAAGGAAGGCAAAAATTTCTAATTAGAAGGCTATTTCAAATAACTTTGAAAAAGGATACTAGCTAGGGAGGGAAAATTTTTGGGGGTCTTTCGACTGTTTTTATTTTTTTTTTAAATGGGTGAAAATTCCTCTTTCAGTTGAGGGGGAAAAATATCCCAGCAAGAAGGATTTTTTATAATACGTATGATTAGGGGTTTCCGAAAAAGTGGGTAGCATTTCAAAATAAGGAATTTGGATGTCATCGGGACCGGCAGATGCTTTTTGTTGAGTGATTTTATCTTGTTGCGATTTCCTGAGGCGTGAGGATGAAGAAAATTACTGGGGAACTTAACGATTAGGGGTTGAGTGTAAAGGGACTTGGGGGGCCATGATGTTTGGGCGGATTTTTAAGCCGGTTTTAAAAGAAGAATTTTTTTAAAGTGATTTGAAATTTTAGGGGGTCCACATGGGGAACCCGTTTTTTTTAAAGTGAATGTCCTTTGGGGGGGGTTGTGGGGCAAAGGTTGTGTCTGCTTGTGTAACATGCGAATTGATTGCATGCAGTTTTGTTTTTTTTTTTTATTTCCGTGCTAATTATTTTTAATCTTTATTAAAAGGCTTCTGAAAGTGGTTAAAAACTTATAAAACGTCGTTTCCCCCTGCTATTTGACAATCTGCAAATCTTCAAAAATTAATGAGATTTAGAAATATTTTTTGTGTGTTGAGTTCTTAAAATTTGCGTTTTTTGGTGCGGGAATTGTCTGTGTGGACCGAGGAGCGATTTGGGAAAAAGGGCCAGTGATCTAAAATTTTTTGGCTTCTATATTTTTGTTTTTACCAGCATAGATGCATCAAGAGAATTAAATGTTATCAATTAGTGTACGGTATTGCTCCCCCCAACCATGCGTGTTGGAGAATGGATAAAGGTGGATTTTGTAAGATGCAAACAGGTAAAAGAGGAGCAGCTGGCTCGCGAGTTTGATAGGAGGTTAATTTTTAAAGTCACCGAAAATGGCTGTTTAGCCTTTGGGTGTAGCTTGTAACAGCATAGGGTTTCCTAGTTTAAAATAAAACTAATAGTTTCCTTGGGGAGATCTGTATAAGAGATTAATAAGATTCAACTGGGGGAAGTTGACAAATGCGCTGCTACATTAAAAATCAATTTCTGCTTTTTTTTGTAAATAATGGTGTTGGGTTACTTTTAGTTTTGGTTTGGTTAATAGGGCTACTCCCCCGTGCCGTTGTTGTAGGGGATCTCAGAAAATTATGGCATTTGATTCCCTGGGAGAAAAAAGAACTGGAATCGTCGGGCCCAAACCCAATGTTCGAAAGGCAAAAAACATCTGGGGAAAAGTTTTTTTAAGAAAGTTTCTAGTTCCTCGAGCTTGTTTCGAACTGCCCCGAACTTTAAAGAGACAAATAGAAAATTTCTTGGAATTGGTATTGGCCCATTTAAAACTTGCGTTTTTCCTTTTAGCCCCCCCTTGTTGGATAGATTGCGATTTTTTTAGTATGAGGCGCTCCCCATTGAAATCGACACTGCTTTTCCCCCCCAAACTGCTGTTGTTGCTGTTCAGTGGCTGCAGACCTAAAACTGTTAAAAAATTTGACATTATTTTGTTTCTCACAAGAATAGTATGTATGTATGTTAAAAACACAACACTGTTTATTTTTAAGTTCCAAAACACGAGTCATTCCTTTGGTAAGATTCTTATCACTTAGCACCCCCGATATGGCCCATCTTGTTCTCAAGCCTCTCAAACAAGTCAATGCTTTTCCATCTGTCGGGCAGTTTTGGATAAACTTATTTTGCGGGACCCTTTTTGTTGTTGTTTCTTTTTTTAGTGCCCTGTTCCTTGTAACTTCTATGAAGTCGCAACTGCCGCTTGCAGCTCCAAATCTTTTAAGAAATAAAACCGAGTATTTAAACCCACATTGATTGATAGCTGAAAGTGGGGGCCACGCATCCTACTTGGCACAATCTTTTCAAAATTCTTTAATCGCAATTGAAAAATTTAAAGCGTTTTTGGTTACGCAAGCAAAAACTTGTCTGGATGTTAAATTCTAATGCAAATTTTTCCAATTCTTTTTTTTTTAATTTTTGCTGTGGGACACTCCCTGAAACGTGTACCATTTCAGCACTTTTATTTCCACTCGAGGGCGATTAGGGCCCAATCTACCCTCATATAAGAAAAAATTCGGCACAAATTTTATGACCAATTGTCTTAGTGATAGAAATCTTTTCAATGTTTGTATCTAAGGTTAACGAGGTGTTTTTTTTTTGTTTGTAGTGAGGTTCTCCGCCAGATAGTCTTCCTGCAAGGGATCTTATATTCCAGCTCGACAAAAGCCATGAGAGTTTTAAATTTGTCCCCCTTCAAAAGTACTTCTGGGTAAAAGATGAGAACAATCATTTAAATTTTAGTTTGATAACTTTTCATTTGCTTTTATCGCGGGACGGGCCCTTGTGGGGAACTCTTGAAAAAAAAATTTTAACTTTGTTTTTGGCCGGAATGTTCCATTTAAGTGATTGCACTTGCAGGATGAACTAGTTTTAAATGGTTGTGCATAGCACTGGTCTGCTACCCGCGTATTTGAAACTTTTTTTCCACTCACTTTGCACTTCATCACTTTCATCGTATTCTTATCTTTAAATTCCCCACACCCCTTGACTAAACTCGAAAAACGCCGTCACTCAGTCCGACTCACCCTAACCATCCCATGTCTTTTGGAAGAAACTTAACTCAAAACGAGTCACAACCTTGGTGGTCGGGGTCTAAAAGCCCCGGCAACCCTACAGCCACTGGACACTAACGGGAAAACCCCCATAGCCAGTCGCTGACAGCCACACTACATTCAAAAACATTATTGTTTTTTTCTGCTCACGCGCTCCACTCACGGTTACTCGCTTAACGGTCTCGTTTTCAGCTATGGGCGGTTTTTGGTCAGGACCCACCCCCAGTAGCATAATATCCTTTGAATACCAGGGGGACTCCACTCTTCACGGGGTCCCGGACGCACCAGAAAGGGACGTAAGATATCAAATAAAAACTTTCATACGTTTGCCTCGTTTCCGTGTAGTTTTTTTAAATTTTTCTACATGCATAGTGCTATATGCCGGGGTTTAAAATATATTTACATTTTGCCACTTTTTTTTGTTAGAATTCAAAATACATTATAAATACTGTTTTGCTGGGGCATTTAAAAAATTTAAACAAAAATACTTCATTTTTTAACAAGAATTTTTACTTTGAAATCAGGGTTGTAGAAAAAAAGACCAGAACCGATGGTACCTTTTGTATTTGTCTAAACACATATTCTTTGGCTACAAAGAGTTCTTTACACGCCGTCAAAAATTTGACCGTCGCAAGGACGAGACGGGTATACTACATCACTATTATCGAATGTGCGTAAAAGTACTAAATTTGGATCCCTAACATTTTACTTTTTTTGAATTGTCATTCACTCCTTTACTTTTTTATGTACAAATACCGGTATCAAACATTTACATGCTATTTTGAAAGTAAAGTACTTTCATACGACCATAGTACGACATTTTCAGGGTTAACTTTTTTTTTCTTCCTGTTTCAAACTGGGGAATAATTAAGTTGGTCCCGGGGGGTAACCCAAAGAAAGATCAATAACTACATTTTCAAATTTGGGGTTACCAAAACTACAATTAAACTCGTGTTTTTAAAAAGTAGGCCCGGGATTGTGATTAAAAATTTAAAATAATTAATAATCATTTTAACATCCCAAAATTGGTTATAGCCCCAGCCATAACTAAAAATAAAAAAATTGGAACTTATGCACTCCCCTCCCCCCCTATATGGGTTGTGTTGTTTCGTCTTGCCCCCTTTGGAAAAAAATCCTCGGCGCCCCCGGCTGAATACAAAACCCTAAATGATCAATAAAAAAAAAAAACTTACAAAAAAAAATCAAACAAAGTCAAAAGGGTTACTTTGCCTAAAGGGGGGCTTGCCTGTTATACTTATATTTTTTGAAAATCCCCCATACAAGGCTGGTTTTATTTAAAATATTGGAACTATTATTTTTTTTTGAAGTTGGTGCACTATGAAAGTTTTCGAATTTTAAAATGGTCACCACTGGTTTTTTGGGACAATTTTTATAGACCCTTGACATTTAAGCTCTTCTTGAAGTATTTTGGTCAAATTGATAAATTCTGCCCGAAAAATTGCTTCAAAAGTCAAGGTTGAATTTGTTTTATTTTTTTGCAGCTATTTAAATGTGTTTAAGAGTAAAATTTTTAGCTTTAGCATGATTTTTTTTTAAAATTTAGGTATTTTTTGGGGTAGGCAAAATTTTTTCCATGCTTTGAAAATCACTTAGAGTAACTTTGCCCTCCCTTAAAATCCTAAATTTTTAGATTTTTTACTTTTAAATATTTTTTTTCTTTTAATATTTTTTTCTTTTAAAAAATTACTATGCTGCTTCATGATACAGGGTGCACATAGGCCGGTGATAAAATCTCGAAAAAAAAACAAGTCTGATGAAGTTTTTAAAGCAAAGACTTATTGGAAATAGCTATGAATGGCCCTTTGGGGGTTTAATTTGAGTTGCTAAATTTCATCAAAAGGCAAAATTACCACAATGAGGGGGAATTTGCCCCACAAACCTTAAAAGGGAAATTTTTGGCATTTTTTAACTAAAGGGAAAGTCACCCCAATAAGGGTAAAATTGCCTACTCTTTACTTAAAAAAAAAAGGAAAGTACTTAAGATAAAATCTTAAAACACCTTAAAAGTATGTATTTCTATCTACTCAAAGTATGTGAAGAAAATGCTTTAAAATAAGAATTGTATACATTAAAAAAAAACATGAATAGTAGGGAAAGACCCCCTTTTTTTATAATATTATTTATGTTGCTTAACGTCTCTATTATGCCTACTAAAGCTAATCGAGAAGTATGGTGATAGATGACGATGAGGATTACAAAAAAAAAATCCTATGAGAATTTGAATCCCCCTCTAAACCATCGCTGCGGGCCAGCGCCTTTATCTATGAGCCACCCGGATGGCCAAGGGACAACCACTAAAAACTTCCTACAAATAAGTAATTAAAAATACCCAGAGTCATTAGGAATTGCCTATTAACATTCAGTTTCCGAAAGGACTCTCAAAATTTATTTTGCCACCTTAAATTATTGTCAAACGTAAACACCAGATACTTTCACCCATGGAGTTGTAAGACTCACATGTAAAATGCCATAGGTTTGGAAAATTTCAATTTTCTAAACGTACCAAACTTTTCTGAGTGAGTCCCTGTGCTTCACATAGAGTCCATTATTTTCTTTTTTAGTTTGATGACTCTTCTGCTTGGATCTGTATCCGTTGCTTGTCCCTGAACACCCCCGAAGGCTGGGGAATCATGACCTGGGATTTGGGGACGAGTGCCCCCATTTCCCTTTTGCCCTGCGGGCCAGGAGGAACTGGCCTGCTGCACGCCCCGACCAACGCACCCGGGCGCTATGGGGGGTAGGGTTACTGCATGGGATCGTAGATCCCAGGCCCCCAGTCACACTGCCCCGGGGCTGTTGATGTACATTGAACTGGGTTCTTGCTGCTTTCCACTGCAGAAAAAAACAAATGGGCAACAACTAGTGATGCAATTTTTACAAATCTAGAAAACAAAAAATATGCCTACAATTTTAATGATTCTAGCCTGTCTACCTAAGGGGGCTTACTTGACAGGGATGTCCAAATTCAGGAATGATGGCTGCCTGCATAGGATTCACTTATTGGGTAAAAAAGTTGCAAACCAAAAATCCAAGTTCATTCAGGCCACATCAATAGTGGAGGTGACCTGGGCTTCAGGTTTTATAAATTCCAAAGGGGTGCTGAAATCAGGAGTTTCTCTAAAATAAAGGAAAGCAGTCTTTTTATTCACCATTTTTCTATTCTTTGCTTCAACCGGAAGTGACGACATTTGATAATTTTGCAACAAAATTTCAACTTCACCAATGCTTCAGTTGGCCGTGCACTACCAAAAATTCATATTTACACTTTACACACTCACACAGTCATTTACTCAAAAATCATACAAAATTACGCATATATTCATGTTTATATAATTTTTATTTCTTTGTAATTTTTATTTTTAATTTGTATGTATTGTTGCATTTTGTTTGTTTGTTAAAGTTTGGTAAATTGATTGTGGGGCATTTGTCCTGTTATAATGTGGCCCAAATATTAACTGGAAAAACCTTAAGTCCCGCCCCCGTTGTTGGAAATGACGTAATTGGTGCATTGAGCTGCCATGTGTTATGCGGATTTTCTTTGTTCTGTGAAAAAAATCAGAACTTTTTGAATTTTTTTTTAAAAAAAATTAAATAAAATTTAAAATAAAAAATTAACTTAATTTTTTAAATTAAATTTTGTAATTTAAAAAAAGGAAAAAAATCGTAATATTGAAATTTTCATAAAAAATAATTATTCGATTGCGCACAAATTTAAAAACGAATATATTAATTCTTAAATTAAGGTTCTGTGAAAAAATCTTAAAATACGATAAATCATGTGGTTTTATAACCAAGAAAAAAAAAAAAATCGAAATTGCGTTTTTCATGAGAAATAATTTTTGATTACGCTAAAATTTCACACGAAATATCATTCAAAAAATTAAGGTTGTGTGAAAAAAACATTACAATCGGATAAAACATGTGGAGTTTAAGTCAAGAAATTTAAAAAAAAAAAAAAAAAAATTGCGTAAAATTGCGATTTTTATGGAATAATTTTTTTGATTGCGCTCAAAAAATGGGATTCTTATTTTAGAGATTTCGAAGGCACCATAAAAAATTTTATCGCAATCGAGTATCGGTTTAGCCGGAAACGTGTTAACAGACAACAAAAAACAAAAAAAAAAAAAAGAAGAAAAAAAAAAAAAAAAAAAACATTCCGGATTTTTTTCCCCCCGTGTATTTAATGGAATCTTCGCTTCGCTCGCTACGCTCATCCAATAAATAAATAAATGTTATGCAAATCTACCTCTATGCCGGAGTACGTGTAGGCAACATCTTCGATGTAGTTTGTGATTTCTCTGAGACAATTCTACTATTGAATTATTCAACTCGTTGTCGCTACTATCCGACGAAGAGTAGATCAAATCTAGCAACACAACTGAATTCCGCGGGTTTACGACAGCCATATTTGCACTGGAAAGATTGCCCTGACCCTCAGAATCAGTCACACTCGAGTGCACAAGCGAGTGCAGTCCGACCATGGTAGGCCTACACCATGGTTGCACGAGTGCGATTTTTAGCAATTAAGGAATAGCCTTGCTCTCTTGAATGCTGAAAACATTATTAGAGTCCAATCCATGCCCGGACGGGAACACAAGAGGTTCTTGCCCGCCCGTGTCGAAGGTATTGCCCGGGGGGAGGGATAAATTTAAACACATGAAAACTCATGACAACTGCATTACCATATTCAACAATGGTCCACATGTTTTTTGTGGTAAAAATAGTGTGGTTTCTGTTCTCCCCAGGTAACCCTGCAAATCTTTTTTAACGGGTTTAATTCCTCCTTCCTCTGCTTGCTTATTTTGATATGCTTGGTCATTTTCATTTTTAATCCATAGTTTAAAACCCCGTAAACCGGGTTTTCCCTTTTTTCTGTAACAACGGGTTTTTTTCTGGGCTTGAGTAAAAATGTTGTACACTTCTCCCCCGGGGGTGGGACCGACATGGTCTTCTTTTTGTTAAAAAAATCATTTCATTTTTTCTGTCTATTCTTCCAGAGCTTTAAGATCA